>CAEFZX010026530.1:0-16246 GCA_903066825.1 Alfaro cultratus | reverse complement strand
ATCCTGGAATACAACCGCAACAAAGGAGGTGTGGACAACCTAGATAAGGTGATTGGAACATATAGCTGCAGAAGAATGACTGCCCACTGGCCCCTGGTCATCTTCCACAACATCATTGATGTGTCCTCCTACAATGCCTTTGTGATTTGGAGAGAGATCAACCCAACCTGGATGTCTCGTAAGCACAACATTTTTTTCTTTTCTTAAGTTATAGAAATTCAAGTTGAGAGGGAAAACTCAAGTATTCACACATTTTGTGGTGAATTACAATGTACAAGATGAAATTTGGTGTTTAAAATTCAATTAAGCTGCTTACATTGGGGGTTTAGTGAAGACGAGTCATTTTGACCAGGAGGACACAGGGTGTATACAGGAAATGAGGACAACAGGAGATTTTTTAGGAAAAACTTGGAAATTCTCTGAGCTTGAAAACTGGTAAATTTGTCAGAAAAATTTTTTTAAAGTTTGAGACTTCAAATTTCACAAATATTCATAGAAAGAACAAAAACATTTGCTAAGCAAAAGTAGAAAATATTTAACTTCAGATTTTTTTATTTTTTTTTTTCATTTTTTCTAGAAAATATGTGATATTTATGACAGAATGTTTAATGTTTTTAGTTATTAAAATTTTTTGCAATCATTTGACTTTTGTAGCTTGGAAAAAGCTACAAAAGTAGCTTTCTTTCTAGAAAAGAAATCTTCTTTTCTAGAAGATTTCTGAGATGAATCTATATTTGGCAGAAATTTACTCCTTTTTTCTATCTACAAAAGTCCTACTTTGCCGTCGTCATAGGAGACTTCTTATGGTTTTGACAGTTTAAATTATTTTATAACATCGCTTTTGCATAAGACATAAAATAAATAAATACACAGTGAAATAATGAAACATATTTTTAAATAAAGGTTTGCTTTAAATACTTTTATTTAAATTCATTATCTAAATATTTATTTTTAATTATTTCATGGAACATTTAATTGATGATTTCCTGGTGTATTTATTTCAATTATTTAATTTGTTTAATTATGTATTGGTAAATTTGATAAAGTTTTTGACAATTTTATACATTTAATGTGTTAATGGTGCCTTTATTTGTATAATTTTACCACCCCTCGCACTCCATACACCTCAATCAACTATGACTCAATATGCATTTTTTCTTTGCAAATGAGCTTCTTGCCATTATTTGCACATTCTTATTGTTTGCAAAGTTTTTTTTAACTTTGCATATTTAGATCCATGTATGTCTGATTCGTATATTTTTCTCTAAATTAATATAAACTTTATAATTGCATTTAATTCTAGTAGTTTTGAAAAGGCAGCTGGGTATTAATTTTCTTATGTTGTAAATTTGTCCTTACTGTTTAGCTTCTTATTCTTTTTATTGCTTATTGAACACGAATTGTCCCACTGTGCTACAATAAAAACGTTGAGTAAAAAACAAAAGGTAAGCTGACAGCCTATTTATTTTGAAAATAAACCGGAAGCTGTCGCCGTATGACTCGTAAATATGTGCACCTTGACGTGCTGGCTCGGGACTCCCATTTAAAGGGGCAGGGTCCCCTTGACCGTCCAAAGAATGTCTCCCTAACAAGAGTCAATTACACGTTTTTGTGCCAGAAAGAAAACTGCTGTTGTTTTTCAACCCAAATCATTTGCTTTTCCATCAGAACTGGAGAAATAAATCCTCCTGAAAATAATAAAACCAGAGTAAACAACTTCATTTTGCTTACATGAAATCAAAATAAAACATATTATTTAGATTATGAATTTATTAGGTACTGCAGTTCCGCATTTGAACTGAATATTTAAAATACATTTTTAATAAAAGTTAAATAAGGAATTAATTTGATGTAATTTTACCAATTAAATTAGAATAGCAACCAATGACATTGGATAAACAGATATGGTTAGTCAAGAACAAAACACTTGTCTTTTCCAGCAGCCATTGTACAGCGCTTAAAGGGTAAAACCACCTGACCAAATGCTAGAACTCTGTCGGGGTTGCTAGGTAACAGAGCTAGGCTATGCTAGAGGTTGCTAGGCAACTGGCTATGCCTGCTGATTTGTTGCATTGCATTTCTGGACACCAGAAAACATGGAATTATTGCCAGAAATCAGCCTGGTGTTTTTTTAAGCATTTGGGATGTTTCTAGGAGCAGTAGAGAAAAATGGAAAAAATGTGCAAAATGTGAATTTTGCATAAAAAAATCCCCTTTAAATATCATTTTATCAGTCTTACCAAATCAGTTTTTTATTTGTATACTGCAAAATTACATCAACTCAAAATTAGAATAATCATTAGTTACCTTTAAGAATTACTCAGTGATTTCAGAAAAAGATAGAATTTTAACATTTTAATATGTAGTTTTTTAGTTTATTATTCCATGTTTACATGGATATAGATGGCAGAAAGTTACAAGCTGTCATAAAAATATCATAATAAATAACAGAAGGATTCTGTTAATGAGAGTCCGTCCATTAAGCCGCGTTCAGTCCATGTTTTCCTCCACAGGTTGCGTTTTCACTTCTACGGTTTTCGGGGCGATGTAGGATCCCATCCCTGCGGCGCGCTCCGCCTCCGCCTGCGAGTACGGCTCCTCCCTCAGCTGCTTCAACCTGCAGACACACACAGGTGAGCCGCCGCAGTCCTGCGGGTACAAACGTCTCTCCCCAGGATGATGCTGCCACCTACCGCTTCTTATGAACTTTGGTTTTGAAATGCTCCTTCAAGGATCGCATGTCAACAAAGTATCGCCTGCAGGAGAAGAAGAAGAAGAAGTCAACAAACACATAGCAGGAGAGTCAGGCGGCCATTAATTATCAGTGACTTTATTTTGACTTTGCTTTGTGATGTTAATGAACAAAAGTTTCAGCAAATATTTCTAAAATCTCTAAAATCAGACTTTCTAGCCAACATTTACTAACAAACTCCAAACTGATTTTAAAATCTAAACAAACTTCTGACTCCTTTCTACCTGTCAACAGGAAACACTCACGCGCAGTGTAAGCAGTAGTGTTGTGCGCATCCCGTTACGTCAAAGTCCACGTCCTGACGCAGCAGCTTGGCCGCGGTTTCCGGCTTCATGTCCGAGTGGATCTGGTCCAAATCTTTGGTCCGGCGCTTCGTCTTCCACTTCTTAGCGATGTTCTTCTTCTTGTCGCCCTTATGGTTTCCGGTCTGTTTGGACTTCCCCATGTTGGACCGAGCAGGCCTGGAAAACACAACATCATTACAGCAGCTGGATCGAAGGGAATCTGACGTCACATTCATACACAAACGCGTTTAAAGGATCACAAATGAGCTTAATGTCAGATTTAACCATTCAGAACCATCCGCTTCGCTCCAAAAATCACAAACAAACCAGAAGAAAGTCAATAAGTACAAATAGAACCCAATTTTATCTAAAAACTTCCGAAACAGATCGACTTTCAGACTTTGCTTACCTTCTGCACGTGCAACCAAGAGTGATAAAATGTACTTCCGGGTTATCGCGGCAGTTAATTTGCTCACCACGAGGAGGCGCCAAACATCCATAATTAAAGTCATGAGAGAATAAAGTAGCTAAATTGGGGCCATAAAGTTTAAAAGAAAAAAAAAAAAAAAAACTTAAAAAAAAAGGTTTTAAACGTTTTACTGTTATTTAAGTAATTTCTTGGGCGGTTACTTTTACCTTTACTTGAGTAAAAATATGTTAAAGTTTTTATACCTTTTACTTTTACGTGTAATTTTTAGGTCCTCTGCTTACATCTGTTCATTAAATATAGATGTATTGTCGTACTTCAAGTTTTAATTTCATGCAAATTTGAGACACAGAAATTAAGGTTTTCATTATCTGTAAGCCGTAATAATCAAGTAAGAAAGTAAGGCTTGAAACAGTTCACTCTCTGTGTAATTATATGAAGTTCCATCATGGCCAAAAATATATTTCTGTAAGAAAAAAAATCTTGGTGGGGTTGATGTGCCAGTATATTTCCCTTCCTAGTTTAGAATAAGGATTCAAAGGAATAGCAGGAAAATAACTTGGGAATAGTTCCACAACAACACTAATTTTTGAATCACTGTTATCAGTTAGCACTGAATCAGACTCCAATGATAATAAGCTATTTAGCTTAAATTCTGGGGTACATTTAAAGTCACACATGAATACGTTTGTTGACACAATGAGTAACTGGTCCTCCAACTACTTCCTGTTGTCTTCTTCTTCCTGGTTTGTGCCAACATTTGGCTGTTGATCATGGTGTGATACATAAAAACATGTTTCCATTGCAGTTTTGCGAAATAAACCCAAAAAAACCCATGTCATTCAGTGGTAACATTTTTATTGACAATTGAGTTGTTGTTTTTTGTTGTTGTTGTTGTTTTTTTAATTGGCATGTTTCCATTAAACAAAGTTCTTTTTAAAATGTCAAATTGCACAAACATATGGTCAATGGAAATGCAGCTTATGAAAGGAAAGAATGTATGCTCACGTAATGTAAGGCATCTAAGTGCATGTAAGTAGGCATGTAAGAATATTTTTGGCACTAATGGAATCCCAAATTTAGTATCTATATAAAACATTGTCACCATCATAAAATTACAGCTACAACAATTTCATGCCAAAAGTTGATTTAAGTTAAAACATTTTTTATTTTTTTTTTATTTTTTACCAAAACTGATTTTGGCATTATTTTAGGAAGGAGACAATATGAGTTTCACTTTCTGAAATGAGGGAATCTCTGTCCAGTATATGGAGAATGATTCAATTTTATCACAGTACATCTTTTGTTATACATGAAATGGTGTTTGTACAGAAGGTTGTGCTCAAGGACAAATTTTCTGTGTCTTTGGTTGGTTTTCCTACAGGTGAAGTTCCTGTTTTTATTGGGTTTTTTTTGTTTGTTTGTTTGTTTGTTTGTTTGTTTGTTTGTTTGTTTTAATTGGCACATTTCCTTTCAGCAAAGTTATTTTCAAAATGTCAACTCACACAAATCTATGATCAACAAAAAACACAGCTTATGTAAGGTGTGCATGTATGTATGTATGTAATGCAAGGTGTCTAAGTGCATTTGTAACACAGACATGTAAACATATATTTGGCACTAATGGGATCTCCTATAGCTTAAGTAAAGTGATTTTGGCAAAAAATAAAATAAACAAAAAAACACACAAAGAAACAAAATAGAAAAAGGAAGACAAAAAATACAACCTCTTTTATGGCAAAACATAATTTAGGTTTTACTAAAATTATTTTTAACAAAAATTTACTTAAGCCATTATTTTAGGAAGATGAAGGTATGAGTTTCACTTTCTGAAATTAGGGAATTTTCGTCCAATCTGTGTAATTTAATTACAGTACTTTTTCTTTATTATAAATGAAACGGTGTTTGTACAGAAAGTTCTGCTCACATTTAAATTTCTAGTGTTTTTGGTCGGTTTTCCCACAGGTGAAATTCCTCTGACGTGTTTAAAATTTCGGACGGCCCCTGAAGGCAGCACCAGGCTGCACTGCATACGCGCCGTGGCGGAGAGCGAAGATGGCGGAGAATAATGTCGAAGCGGAGCACGATTGGAACGACTGGGCCCTGGATGCGGCCGAGGATACTGTCATTGCGATGGAAACCCTGCTGGCCACGCTCAGAGCTTTCGAAGACGTTCTCAGACAGCAAGAAATCTCCGTGGCATCTTCCACGGAGTACTGCGACAACTTCTGTCAGGTAACGTGTATATCGTAGCTATCATTAGCTTCACGTTAGCTCCGCTAGGACTGTGTGGGTCTTTTTTCATAGAAAACATGAAGAGCTGCTGCTCTTCTCCTGCCCGTTATTTAGGAAACGGCTGTGTATTTCTAATGTTGCTCAGTGCGTTCAGTTGAATATTTCACATCCCTACTGGAGGGAAATTCACAATATTTCAACATGTTTTGTGTTTCGTTTGCTGGTTCCGCTTAAATTAGTTTTAGCTGTACCGTTACCTCAATTGGCTTGATTTTGTTTCTAAAATAAATCTGAAAATGCAGAATTAGCTCATGACATCGCTCCAGTTTGCACATGATGCCTTGCTGCATGCATGTGGGGCGGGGCAGCATCGCGGTGTGTTTACCCCAAAATGTCAAAGGTTCTCACCTTCCTGATAACTCAAAATGTTTAGGATTTCCAAACCGGTTTGGGTTGTGACCGGACTCTCTGCCGTGTTGTTCCTGAATGATAATGACCATAAATCACCATGCAAACACTGAGATGCACAATGTGAAAGTGTAACCTTTTGTTTTATTTCAAAAAGGTATTGAAAAGCTTTCAGGCCGATCACCGATCTGTGAAAAACCGTTAAAAGTCGCTAAATGTAGCAACAAAGTTGTTAAGTTGGCAGCAGTGGGATGACCAATGTTAACTGCAAATATACAGGAGAGCAAAAGAGGAAAGTAGCTACTTCTTACATAGCGAATGTAAGATCAACTTCCCAAAATTAAGGAAATCAGGGCCACATTTTTCAGTGCATCCCTTATTTAAACCATTTAAAAATTTAAAATGAAAAGCAAAAGTCATGTTGAGAGAGTTTTGGCACCACTAAATAGTGGTTATTCATAAGGAATATGCTTCATTCTTAGGCCTGTAGGTCGTCTTCTGAAATCAACTCAAATGCCAAAAATTAGGGATGTTCAAAATATTGGCATTAACATCTGTATCAGCTAATAATTTTTAACATATCAGGCTAAATATCGGCTATTGCAGCAGTATTAATATTGAATATTGGTGCATTCCTGACATTATGGCATCTTAGAAATATTGTAAAAATATTAATTACAAGATGTGAAATACGTTCTTGATATTCTTCCAGGATTTTTATGTTTAAGATAAATTAACAGATAAAGTAAGTAAAGTAATATATTTTGAATCCATTTTCCATAAAAAAAAAAAAACTTATTAAAGGAAATAATGAGTTTTTTATACCAAAACATAGTTCTGCTTTAGTGGTTTTAAAAAAAATACAAATTAAAGGTACATTTAGTGAATAATGTATTTTTTAAGTTCATCTTATAAATTGGTATCAGTGACGATCTTTGTTGAGAGATTATTTGAATTAATAATTTGTAAAATTTTGGCTCAGATTAACCTTTTTCTGTCTTCAACCAACTTATGCATTCATTTAAAATAAAAATGACAAAAAAAATGTATTAGACAATCAAGAAATACTTTCAAATTAGTCAAATATCCTTTGAAGAGGCAAAATATTATAATTAATATAAATTATTATTATTATTCTTTTGTTTCAATAATATTTCATAGGTAATATTTTGTTTACAAAGGTGAAGAATAATTGACTCTACAATCTTCCAGCTGTGCAGATTGATTGTTTTTAATATTTTATAATAATTAATTGGCTTATAAAGACAAAATATGGCAAAAATAAAAAGTTTCTGTTGAATATGAAGCTGTAAATTTTTCTTGGATGCAGCTAAAAGTCCCAGGTGTTTTTCTGTGTTCTGGGAATAAAACAGGTAAACAACGTTTTCAGAGTTAATTTTTTAGCTTCTGGTGTGTAACAGAGTGGACTGAACATGAGAAAAATTATTTTAATCATTATATTCTATATTTGTTCTGTTGTGTTGATTAAGGCGTCAACTAACCGATTAATCAGTAAAATAATTCTTACATTCTGCAGATTTATCATTTAACCACTTTACCCTTTTTATATAATATTAGAAATGCATTAAAAGACTCAAATAAATACTTTCAATTTCTTTTCTAAATAAGGAAATATGCATTATATTGCCTATTATATAATAAGTTTGATCATTTGCAGCAAGAGATGCATCTGCAGCTAAAAAGATATTAAAAAATAAAAAATATCTCTTTCTGCTTGACTTAACTTCAATACAGTGTAGAGCTGATCTGTTGATTATTTGGATTAATTGACTAATAATTTTATAGCAAAATATGATTAATGTATTGTTTTTACAGAATTTTAACCAGGTGAAGCGAAATGAACATATTTACAAACAAAGAAGGTTTACTTTTTCTTAAATGCAAAATCTAAAAAATTTTTACAATTTTGTTTTTATTTCTGCTCTTAGGATGTTTTTCTTTCTTTAGCAAATTGACTGTTTTGACTCTGTTTACTCCAATTAACAATTAATCAATTACTAATTTAGTTGACGATTATTTGATTAATCACGATTAATCGTTTCAGCCTTACTGGTCATTAAAACTTGTTTCCATTCATTTTTAATTACTATAACAATATGCCATTTAATCATTTTCTTTTTACATTTTGTTTAAACTGTTAAAACTTTCCGTTTTTTAGTTGGTAGAGAAACAAACAATTATGTGTGTCGTTGAGTTTAAGTCGGAAGTAGTTCAGCGTTAATTAGTCTGCGGATGCACGTCTCTGGGGTTGGGACTTTATTCCTGGCTGCTGTATATTTAGACAGGGGGGAATTAATTCAGCAAAAAGTTTCTCCTGTCTGATAATTGACACTCCTGAGATGTTAGTTGTGTCTGCATGCAGGTGAAAACAGGTGAAAATGTTGGATTCTTCTTTCTGTTTTGTTGTTTCTGAAGAAAACGCTTCTAAGGATGAAAAATATTAGATTACTTTTCAGTTTGGTGTCATGTATTTTTTTTATGTTTTTTTATTTTTACAAGCAGTTTTTTGCTGTTATTCCTGGTTTTGTGGTGCAGATTTAGGTGTGTCAATTCCCTTCAGGCCCAATCAAAAAGCAACCTTCAGTCTGTCAACTGGGATCAAACAGGTGCAGACTGGTTTTTCCCCATGGAGGAAAACCCCCAGTATTCCAGACAATAGGTGTGTTAGGTCCATTTCAGATGGGGGGGGGAAGAGAAGTACATTTATTTAAAAAACTCTGTAATTTAGAGATCAATCTGAGATCTTTATGAAAAAAAACATGAACATTTCTGAGCTTCAAGTTGACCTAAATTTGCTTGGATAAAAATTAGAAATTTAGAGATTTATTGAAGACGTTTTACAGAAAAAAACCAAAACTTTCTGACTTTGAAAAGTTGAAAAATTGCTTGGGGAAAAAAATCCTCAAATTTTGAGATTTATCTAAAGTTTTCTGGAAGAAAAATGTGGAAATTTTAGAGTTTGAAAGGACAAAAATCTGCTAGAAAAACTCAAATTTTGAGATGAATCTCAGAAGTCTTCTAGAAAAAACAAGGACATTTCTGAATTTTACAATTTGCCAGAAGAAAACAAGAACATTTAGAAATTAGTCTCAGAAATTTCCTGGAATAAACAAGAATATTTCCGAGTCTTAAAAGTTGAAAATCTGCTTGAAAAATTCTCAGAAATATTTAGAAACAATTTTCTAGAAAAAAGTGGAATTTTCTGAGTAGAAAAAGATATTAAATTGAGAGAAGAAAAAACTCATAAAGTTTTTGTTAGAAATTTCCTCCTCCTCCCTTTTTCTTTCTATCTAGAAAGACCTAATGCGCCGTGGTTCCAGGCAGCTTTAACCGAAACGTTTCCTGACTGCTTTGTGGTCTTCTGCTGTCTGTTTGCAGGCGCTGATGCACTACGCTGGGAGCAGGAACTCCATAGAGCACGGTCTGCCTCTGCTGGAGGTCTACTGCCTGTCCATTAACTGCTTCGCCGCGGCCAGATCCCACCTGACCGCAGACTCCGACAGAGTGGGGCTCGTTTTGAAGAGGCTCGCTCTGTACGTAATGAAAATAATCCTCAACCATGAAACTGTTAGACTAGAATCAGTCACGCTTCTTCTTTAGCAGAGATTACACTAGCTAAAAACACTGTGTTCTTATCTAGTTTTCTAATGCAAGTATCTCAGTTTCATAGTAAGTTACAAGTTGCTTTTAAGTAAGATATGAGTTTGTTTTAAGTCAATAATTCCTTAATTTTGACTTTTAAAACCTACTAGTTCCACTTGCAGATTTTTTTTCAGTGTTATGTGTAAATGGGCCTTTTTTAAAATCAAATTTACAGAATTATTAACTTAAAACAAGCTCCTACATCTTGCTGAAAAGCAAGTTGCTTAAAATAGTTGCATGTTAGTTTTGTCTTAATTCATTTGTACTAAGATATTTCCATAAAAACTAGACAAAAAATACTTGGTGAGATTTTGTTTTGGCAGTCCAGACAATTCTTTAATATCGTCCTGATGAAAAATTAGCACGACTGTTTTCTTTGCTCTGCAATCTTTGAATATGTATTTCAGTTATTTTTTTTAAATTTACCACTTATCTGTACTTTAATGGCGTTCAGTATCTGCAACCTTTCGTAAGTATTCAGTTGAAATATAAAGCAAGTGTTACGCATAAATGTTTTAGATGCTATCAGAAATAGAAATAAGTTCTTGACATGCAGTATTTTCATGTTTTGCACTTTAAGTCTTGTATCTTTGAAGATGTTTTGTCCCAGCAGGCCCTGGTGGTTGCGATGGATTGATAGTAAGATGACGATAGTAATTTTAAAAACGCTTCAGCTCTGGCCTTTGCTAAAGCAAGTTTTCGGTTTGACCCCTCCAGGCTTCGGTTACATGAGAAAATTTGATTAAAATGTATTTGCAAATCACATTTTCACGTAATTCTGCAAATTCCTCTCCTAAATATTCCCCAGTTCATATTTAATTTAAGACTGCAGAAAAAAAGAGTGTGCTCTTTAAATGAATCTAACAGCTGTGAAGAGGAAAATGGTGTCTGAAAATGAGGTAAAAATAGATCATTAGCATCTGGTTGGATCCATTTTTTTATCTTTGATTCTTTTCTTTGTCTCTGTCACGAAGAGGAAAATACAGGAACTCTGACTAGATGTTGTTCTAGATCAGATCTGCGTTTCCATTTATTGTCAGGAATAAAGAAAAGAGACATTTTCTAAATTGAAACACTGTAAAAACACAAACTCTTACAGGATATTTTTGATGTAGTTTTTAGTGCAAATATCTTGGTACACTTGAAATAAGAGAAAACTAAGCAACTTTTCAGCAAAACATAGGAGCTTGTTTTAAGTACGGTAAATAGTTTCTTGATATTGACAGAAACATATTTGTTCCATTGGCAGATTATTTTACTTATAATATGTGAAAAATGTCTTTAATTTAAGTGAAATGATCTGACAGTGTAACTGAAAACCAACTAAACTAAAAAAGATTTTGTGTTTTTGCAGTGAATGTTAATTTTTTTTTAAACATTGATGAATTGAAAGGCTTCAATCCTTCCCTATATGTGGAGTTGATTATTTTAACTTAAAAATAACCAATAAAATGATTTTTTTTTTTTTTTATCATTATTGGAGACTAGCTTTGAAATATTTTGTATGTACATTGTATTTCAAAGTATTCTTACTGTAAAAACAAGCCCTATAAGTGAAATCCAGGTGGTTTTGGAGATGATTGATGGCCATCTTGTTCTTATTTCATGCAGGAGCTGCTTTGAACTGTTACTGTCGGTGCCTGACAACGAAATCCCATATGAAGCCTGGCTTCAGTTCCACCACTCTGTCCAGGTAGGAACCTTCAAAGCTCTGCCTGTTGATGGATTACAGATGCAAATCATACGGTGGAGGTTTCCACTCAACCTAAACTGCTGAAGATTGGTTCACGGAGACCAGCGACCAATCAAAATGTCCAGGCCGCCATGATTTGTTTTGTTTTTGATTGGAATCTGAAATTCAGGCTGGAGGGTTTTTTGCATGGAGTTTGCATGTCCCTGTGTGAACGCCACGCTCAGGCTACAAACAGTCATATTGGGTTTAGGGATGAAATGATTAATCATGATTAATCAATTATTATAATAGTCATTAGCTAATTTAGTAATAGATCAATTGTTAACTGGAGTAAACAGACTCAAAAAGACAATTTGCTGAAAGAACAGCACAATCAGAGCAGCAGATATTTACAAATACATATTTTGGGTTTAGGGCTGAAACGATTAATCATGATTAATCGATTATTGAAATAGTAGTCAAATAATTTACTAATTGATCATTAACCAGAGTAAACGAACTTCAAGGATTTCGGATTTGGAGAACTAAAGTGTGAATTACTCTCTGTACATCTGAAAAAACTGCTTTTGTGTAAAAACTGTAAAGTGAAACTTGCTGATCCAGTTGTGAAGTTGTGGATCAAATTGCAAATTATATTCACAAACACTGAAAACGTTGATTAGAATAATTTTAGGGATCTTTGTGAAGGAAAAATGGACAAAAATAATAATTTAAGGGAAACAAACAAGCTACAAATATTCAGAAGAACTTTTAGGAGACACATTTACATAATAAAGGCTTCAGCTGGTTACAGTTATCAAGCTGAACAGAAGTTTTAATCTTAAAACACCTTAAAACACTTTGGCTCTTTTGGTTGCTGGATATACTAACAACCAAACAATTTTTTACAGTATTGGTGATAATTATTGTTTTTATTTTGTTGTTTTAAATAAATGAGATTATTTCATGTTTTCAAGTTTTTGTTAAAATTTTGATTTAAGTTAGATGATAATAATGTAAAAACCGGTTCTTTTGAGCATTCTGAACCAATAAAATGGACCGGTCCAATATTTGATCCAATCCAGAATTTAGCAGTTTAAAATCTTATTATCTGAGAAGAATTTTGTGACAAAAAGAGAAATGTTTGGTATCACCCATAGACCAATCAAGGAAGTCACTTTTAATAAGCACAAAGTGACATTATTACATATATTTTTATTGATTTATTTCTTAAAAATGACATTTTATTAGTTAATTTCATTATTTGAAATGTATAGTTCTTATTTAATGTTTATTAATTTTACAGTACATTTCCATTTAATTACCGTATGATATAGTTATTCATTTAGTTTTTTTTCCTATTTTTCCCTCCATTCACCATCATGATTAATCAAAAAATCATCTATTGACCCCAGTTTTCACATATTTTTTTTTAGATTAAAAAAAGATGGTGTTTTTTAAAAATAATTTCTATAATTCCCTCTTTTTAATAGACGAAGCTTGTTTTTGCACTGTGATGTATTGTTTTTATATTGATTGCATCCTGATGGCCTACAGATGAAAACTAGCCTGTATGGTAATGCTAGCATATACTGTGATGTACATTATCACTTTTTGAAATAAACAAATAGCAAATTTAATTAATGGACCTGAATTTGGTTCTGTGTTTGCCGCAGATTGCCCATGACACACTGATCCAGTATGGAAGCACAGACCTCCAAGCACTTCTGCAGATAACGGGAGAAGGTGGCGCATGGAGCAACCCGATCCTGAATGCTCTGCTCACCGGCCAGACCACCAGCCCAGAGGACGGTTAGGCTTTGCCCCCTTTCTGCTGGCGGCCTTTACTTACCGCTAGAGCTGGGAGATTAATTAATTTAATCGATTAATTTAATTTTTGTTTTTTAAAGAGTTTATTTTTGGAAAATATGGATGTTTCCACCAATGTTCTCCATTGGTTTTCATAGTTCAGTGATGTCAACATGATGAGGGCGGCCATCTTGTTTGACAAACTCAAATCTATTTGTTCAGACTTTGAATTCAAGACGGAATATTAGGACCAGGGTTATAAAACAGTAATTTTAGGATAATAAAGTAGTAATTTTATTAGAACTTCCAACAAAAAATTTAAATAACAAATGCTGAGCATTTTTGGTATTAATTTTTACAGATAATACTTGATCTTTTAAAACATTATTATCAGGTTACTATCAGTAGCAAGACTTTGAAACGGTGCAGAAAAAAATAACTACACATATGAGGTAGTCACATCAGATCATGACAAAGCTTTTTTTCTTGTCAAAAAGTTTTTCTAGAAATTTTAAGACTTTTTTTCTAGTAAAATTGCATTTTTCTGCTAATATTATGACTATAATATTCTTGTAATTGCCAACAACCATCACCATCTACAATAATTCTGATGAATTTGAACTAATGTGAGTTACTTTGATATTTAATTTTCCTTTGGATCAATAAAATATTTTTTAATTTGAATTTTGAATTTAATTTGAAATAATTAAACAAATTGGCTCTAATATTCTGTCGTGCAGCTCAGGGAAGGGATTATTGAAATAAAATCCACTTTTTGAAAATATTTTCTGCCATTTGCAATTTGTTTTATTTAGAAAAGAAAGCAAGAAAAAAAATCACCCATGTCCAGTTACTTTATCCTTTAATCATGAATATTAATTCCTGCTTTGTGTTTGTAGTTAATGCGTACATCAGTCTGGAGGGCGAGGGCTTCATGGAGATGCGGGTGAAGCACCTGGAGAAGATGGGCGAGGTCGCCAAGGCCGGGGTGTTGGCCAAAGCCTGCGCCGAATGCAGCCTTATTTCCAACCAGGGAATGTTCCGGCAGATTTACGTCTCTCAGCTGTGCATGCTGCTGCCCAACGAAGAGGCCATTATGGAGGCAAGGCTCCTCTTTATTTAATTTCATTCAACTTTTATTCTTTGCTTTCAATTTACTGTTAACCTGTCAGAAGTTTCCAAAGCTCTGACATCATCGTCATTGTTTAAAGATGAGCTGAAGTTTTAAACTTCAGAGCAGCTCCTTCAGACTAGCCAGCAGCAATTAGCAAACATCTGCTGAGCTCATTATAGGAGCTGCTATAAATGTTGTTGGCGGGTTAATGAAGGAGCCATGTTGTAATGACATCCTGAAGGCGGAGTTACAGAAAGAGCAGTTTTTTTGTTTTTTTTTAAAGAGACAGAGACCAGATTTTAAGGTGTTAAATTATGATGTAGAATTTTTTTCAAGTCATATTTGATATATGGAGGATTTTTGTTACTGTTTTTGGAACTATGTGCCTGGAAAATACGTGATACTGGCCCTTTAAGAAAAAGAAAACGTATTTAGCAGTTTTATTTTCTTTCCACGTTTTCAAGGAGAGACTGTTCCAAAACACATCTAGATAAGACGTCTTGCTCTGCAAAAAGAAGTCTATTGTTTTTCTGAGAAGAAATGGAGGAGAATTCAATGATTTCTCCAGCGTACTGCGCTCCAAACCAGCAGAAAAAGAGAAATACTTTACGTGAACTCTTGTTCTGATAGTCTGAAAACTAAAGTAACTGCACATGTAGCCTTTGTTTTACCGTTTTCTGGCCTTCCTGCAACAATAGTTACTTTTTGTCTTTGGCTCCTCATGTCTGAACGATAAGCTGTTTGCTTCTTCAGATTTCCAGGCTGGACTGTAAGGACGTGCTGGACATCACATCCAGTTTGGAGTCAGAGGGAGAGGAGAACTCGGCCTTCATTCTCTGCACAACTTTCCTAACGCAGCAGCTGCAGCAGCAGAGTCTTTACTGTTCTTGGTGAGCCCAGACGCTAATGCAACTAAAGTCTCCAATCAGACTTTCTTTTCTTACCGTATATATCTTCATTTCATGGAGCCAGACATTATTTTTTTAATCAGGAACATTGTTAGACATAAACAGAGGTTTGTCTAGTTCCTTGGTTTAGATAAATTAACTGGCTTAGAGTCGCAAATATCACATAATCTTTGGAAAAAAGACAACTTTTAATCTAACCAGTTTCAGTCTGCATCTTAACACTAACAAATTAAAAACCTTTTCATAAATTTGCACCAATTAGAGATTTTATGGCCAGTTTTTATCACCGATTTTGTAAATGTACATGGCTTTTAGCTGGCTTTAGAACTGGCTTTACTTTCCTATTTGAAAATGTTCTTATGTTTCTTGATTGAAAGGGATTTGATATCGTTGTGGAGTAAGCTTCAGAGAAGACTTGACCCCTCGCTGACCTCTCTGAGAGAACGATGCCTTCAGCTTGGTGCCATTGCCAAAACGGTCCAACATCTGCTGTACCTGGTCCGTGTGATCCAGGCAGAGGTTCGTTCACCACTTTTCACATGTGCACTACAGGCCAGAAGGATCAAACAGGGTCAAAGGTCACGAATATGGAGGTTTACTTACATCAGACTAAATATGGTTACTACTGTATTAAAGGAGATGCTTATTGAAATACATTTTTACTATGTGTTTCTTTCTTACATTCTACTTTCTTTAAAGTTTCACAGCAGCATGGCTTATAAGCGATACTGTGATTTATTGTTTTTACTTTTTAAAATGTAACATCCAGATTGACTATCGTGCTTTCAGATGCTAGTTAAAGTTGCAGTTTCACGTTTTTCAGTGTTTCTAGCTCTTATTTTATGAACATCTTCTTTTAGTGTTTTCATAAAATTAGCAGAAATAAATCCAACTTGTGTTGGTAATGGCGCCACTAATGAAACAAGAATATAAATTAGGAGGGCCAGAGCACCATTTATTTATTTTTTGCTTGG
>CAEFZX010026529.1:0-14708 GCA_903066825.1 Alfaro cultratus | reverse complement strand
TTAGCTTCTCCCACACTGTTAAAGAAATATAGTGAGAGGAAAGTATGCATTGAAATAGACATATTTTCCCACTTAAATTTTTTTTAAAAGTTAAGAAATAAATAGCAGTTGTATATTTTCAGTTGATATTTTGCATAAAATCAATCAATCAAATTTTATTTGTACAGCACATTTCAGCAACAAGGCATTTAAAACAGCAACAATGTATTAAAAACGATTGTTACTTGGATGTCGGCCTCAACGTTAATCCATGGACAAGTGACTGAATTCAAAAACAGGTTAAATAATCTTGTTTACTTGTGTCAGGGCTTGTCAATAAGGTCCATGGTGGAAAAAAAAAATGCCCTACACTGATTAAACCATTCTACAACTTCTAAATGTCAAATCTTGTATGTGGAGCCACATTTTCCTTACATTTGGGATACATTGATGTAGAGGAATGCATGCATCTGCAGATGATATTACACAAACATGCATGCAAATCAAGTCTTTGACTCTTCCATCAGTATCTCATACAGACACCTTTCTGTCCATAGAAGGAAGTACAAGCTGGGCTGGACTATGATACCAATGAGGAAACGGGCCAGAGATGATAGTGACTTCCTCACACACACATACACTCAAACACACGCACACACGCAGAAATGCACATAAACAACCAGCCTCCCTTGGGAGCTTTTTCAACAGCAGTTCATCCATCTTTCTCTGAGGACAAATGAGTTCCTTTGGTGTGACAGGGAGACAAAGACCAGACAGGGACTGACCTGCGTCACAAAACTCAGCATGAAAACAATCCTTTATTACCCCATTCACCATTCATTCACTTCTGCAGGCTAGTTCACAGGCAGGTCTTAAACCTGGCTTTACACAACTGGTCTTTGTTGTTAAGTAAGTTGCGGGCATTAAGGATACTTAAGACTGTCTCCTAAAATGTTTGACCTTGACCATGCTGCCCAAATTTCTACGAGCTTGTCATTAGAAGATGTTTTTTAAATTATTAAATATTGAATTACCCTTCAGAAAGCTCTGAATGTAAACAATACATCTGGAGCTCTGCTTTTGCAGACCCTCCATCTGCAAATACAAAAACAAATGAAACATAAAGAACATGCCGTTCTTCAACATTCTGCATTTTTAAATACGTCTCCCAGACATTTTGACATAAATTCCACATGTAAGCTTAGCATAGGCTGGTATGTAAAACAAAGTAAACTGTTGGTTAGCTTATGCTTTTTACATAAAAAAAATTAGAAGGTTTTTGAATAAAACAATCACCAAAATGGTTGTTTACATTACCTGCAGAGTTCTACAATACATACGTTGATGGACCTTTGATGGACCTTTAATTGTAACTACTTGCAAATAATTGCAATTAAAATCAAACTACTTTGAACAATAATAATGTCCTTGTTTCTTTAATGATAAACTGATATTTCTCTAAAATTAAGACTGGACTGAAGGGTGGTTGTAAGTCAATAAGCTGATATTATTCTGACCACTGGAAACAGCACATCACTAATCAGAGATAACCTGCTGAATGTTTGCAACAATGGCTAAAAGCATTATCTATAATTAGTGTTTCAGGAATCTGGAAAGTGGGACAAAATATCATGACATAATTTTATGTCAATATCTTATACTGCCAGTTGGCAGCAGGGCAGGACTTTCATTTTAGTCATCAATCTGCCTCTCTTTCATGTATCAGAGTTAGTATTTTAAACTCAGCAGGGTTTAATAGGCTTGTGATATTGGCAATATTTTTGGTAGGTTTTTATTTTTCACTTTTTATCAAGGAATTGCTTGATTCATTGCCCCAGCTACTCTCTTGGCACATATTTTAGCTTTAAAGAGAAAGTCAGTGAAATGGTTGTAGCTGCAGGTTTTACTTCCTTTTTGCAAAGAAGCTATTGGCCTAAGTTCTTTTGAAGCTTCTGAAACCACAGCTTTTTTTGTCAAACCTTCATTGGTTTGTTATTCAAGTTTCAGCCTAGACAGAAAAAAAGTCTGTCAAGTTATATATAAGATGTAACAGTTAAAAGTCCTGATATAAGTCCTCACAAATTGCTCCAGTGTTTAGAGAACAATTAAAAAGAAAATGTTCAGATAAGGCCTGATTCCATTCTGAAAGGGGATAAAGATGTGCACTTAGCCAGTCACTTTCCTTTTCAAGCTTTTATTGTTTTATTACTTACTGTCAGTTAACAAAGCAGCACAAAGAGTTCAGAACAAAATGTACCGGCTGTTGACCAAATCAGTGACTTTCATACCTGGGTAAACACTTCAGACTTTACTTAAACCTCTTAAGCGTTAAGTGGTATACGGTATGTGGTGCTGGCTTGTGCAGGGTGTCCAGCTGTTTAAAGAGGAGCTAGTTTTGTTCACTCAGTCTGTAAGAAGAGACTGTTCTTGGAAAAGACATGTAATGCTCTCTATTTTGGAAAAAAGAAATTGATGACTAGCGTTTGCTTAATACTGGAATGTGTAGATTATTAAACTTCATACTGGCTCTCTGACATGTCCATCACCAACATATTAACATATTTTTTATTATTAAGAATAACTAAAGAGCTGCTTATTTTTGACTTTTTCTGCTATTTTTTGTGTTATGTTTTTATCAGAAATAACATCATGGCAAAGGTCTGTATCAAACTTTGTTGACTGAAGGGCAACAAAACAGCCTAGTAAAATACTACTAAATACTAACAAAATTATTTTTAAGTACACAATTATTCTCATTATAATTCTGAATTATTCTCCAGTCTTGCTCCTCAATAAACTATTTTGTGCCGATGTAAGATTATTTGGTAAATCCCTAAAAATCATTTTCTCAGATATATCATCAGTTAATTCTGTCTCTTATTAGTGAGGATGTGAATTAAGCATTTGTATTCCATGTTAACTGTCCAAACATACAGGAAAAAAAGCTCCTTTGACAATCTGACCTGTTTTGCCAGTAGCGGCTTGTCTTTCTCAAAACAATATCCAGGCTTCGCTGAAAAATCTCGACTGTGGATCAGTTGTTTTCAGTGAAGAAGCATTCCAGTGAAAAGCAGGCCCCCACTGTTGAGAGTGCAGCAAGATTTGAATGAACGGTAGAAAACTTTAAATGGCATACTCTTGTGTTGTCAACACAGGTGTCCCAAAACAAAAGATGAATCCTTTTGTGCGAACTGAATGTTTATGGTGCTCATGACCTCCATAATCGGTGATTAATGTTTCCTCATCAACGAACAGATTTTCTTTTTTTTTTTGCTGATTTAATTGAAAGGGTTGGGGTTAATCAGTTTAATTGTGCCTGAACACTGAGTCTCTCTTGGAAAGGGGGCAGTGTCAAGCTCATTATAAACACCTTGTTTCTTCATTGGTGATTGACCAGAGGTCATGTTTTACTCTCTTCAGCTGTTGGTTGAATGTTTGTCTCTCATTCTCACACTATCTCTACAAAGCATGTTTATAACCTACCAGAGACCTGTTGTTTAATTTTCCAGTTTGATATTGTAGTTGTGATTCAGAACAATGATTCTTTCAAAGACATGTCCCCAGAATACCTCTACACTGTGGCCTGATAAAACAGCAGCTGACCAAGCTTTACTATGTTCAATTGTCCCAAGTTAGTCATTTGTGGTCCAGCTTCATTTTTTTCCCCCACCAACTTTCACAATCAATATATATTTTTTCTTTTTTGTGGCTTTATACATTTAAAAAAAAATTACAAGCATAAACTATAATAAAAAATATAGAAAGAAATGGATAATTGTGAGCAATTGTCCCTTTGTTGCTGTTTCTGTATCTTTAAATATAATTGTTGACAGTTTTATCATTTACACTAGTGCTATCAATCAAATAAAGTATTTAATTGCGCTAAATCACAAGTAAGTGTGATTTAGTGCACACTTTCTTAGCTCATCAATCAAGATTCATTGCAAATTAATTCAAAGTTTCTTTTTGCTTCAGTATTTAATAACAGCATGCAAAATGATGCCAGGCTGTATTTTTTTGTCTACAGTAAAATCATTTCTGAGGTTCTTCCTGTTTCTGCCCTTCCCAGCCGTAAAAAAATAAAAAATACATCACCAACATCAGCAACCCTCTCCACTATCCCTCCTGAAACACAAAGATAGGCAACAACAAGATGGAAATAAAGATCGCTTGTAAATATCACCCCAGTTTTACTTATTGGACCAATTGCAACATGTTAAAACTAACAGCCAATATTAATAATTAACATTGGTTAATACCAATGCGGATAGCAATATATCATGCCTCATATATCAGTACCTGAAACAGAGAGCAAAATAATGCTTAAACTACCAAAAAAATACAGAAGCCTCTGCCTTAAAAAATATGGCATTAAAATGAATTGTCATTAATGTACAATTAAAATAACCCAATGCAAATATAAACAGATGAAAAAAGTCAAATAAACTTTATTGTAAAGTCATTCAATACATTTTATCAGAAAAATTAAAATAAAGGATCTTAATCAAGCTACTTCTGTTCCATTTATATCTTATAAAATACTTTGATATGAAAGGGAAAAAATTACACATCTTATACTTGAAGACGTTTCATGTTACTGCCTTTCATCTACAGTTAATTAAACTGGATCATCTATTGCCACTAATTGTTAGACACTTTATTCTTCTGTTGCAAGTTTCCACCACTTCTCTTTGAAATGGAAGAGAAGAGGGAGGTTGTCAGACCAAGCGAGATTCCCTTACAAACTTGATTTATTTCTTAACTGAAGCTGTTACATAATATTTAATCCATATTTTTACTTTGTGTCATCAGTAAATCGGGTCATTGTTGTATAATTCATGGCATCCTTCACATGAGATGATAAGCACAACTAAGCTCTCATTTTAGCGCGTATGACTGCTGCTATTGCCAGAGGGGCCAAAGTAGAAGGCTTGGTGGGCCCAGCTTGTGGTTTTAATATATCGGGTCACAGTTGACTGGGTTACTGTTTACACATACCACTTAGTCTCTTGTATGCAATAAGCAGGACACATTATAAGTATTAGTTTCCAAGATCACTTACAAACACTTGAAATAAACTTCTAGTCACGGATTCTCAAAAGATTCATGACACCATAAATATGGTATTATATCTATCATGTGCTTTAGATGCACAAAGGTCATGACCCTTGTGGTCTGCTGTGAGTTGTTTAATGAAACTGGATCATATTGTGACATTGATGTCTTCTTTTTTTCTAAGTCCTTGCTACACAATAGATTAATTAGTTTCATTGGAGTTCTCATGAAAACTTAGGGATAGTCTGAAGAAGATCAATAATCTTGGTGTAAAGCTATGCTTTTTAGTGCAAACCTCCATGGCTATGAGTGATGAGCATCATAATGAATGAGCTAAAAGTATACTGTAAAGATAACAGGCAACATAGCTTAAAGTCTGTATGTAAAAAGATTATACTAACATAACACCCCTTCAGAAAAAGGTATAGGTCTCATGCAAAACCCCCCACTGTTCTCTACATTCATAAACAATGCTTGACGTCTTGCAAAAGTATGCAATTTATTTTTTTACATTTCATCATGTTAATACATGTGAAGTATGAATGACAGTATTTTTCAAATGAAAGGAAAAAAAAAAAATCAAGATTTTTGATTGTTAGATGTTCTAACTGTAGAGGGCCGACGGCAGTGTCTTAGCTTTCCGTGACTATTAGTTTGAAAAACCAAAATTGATCTGCAAATCAAGATTTTAAGTCTTTAAGCCATAAAACACTAGAACTATCGTAGTATATAGTCTAAAATGATAAACGTAAGTGGGGTTCCTTAGTCAGAAGGGTCATCATTCAAAATGTATCTTCATAAAGAAAAGAATAGCAACCACCCATTTTTATTTGTCCGTTAGCTTTTACTTGTAGGGGTTTGCAACACTTGTGGTTGGGCAAAAAAGTAGAACAAATTAAAATTAAATAGTTGCTTTGTAATAATTAAGAGCAACCAGACTGCATATCTGAACATACCCATCATCTTCACTGCAATGTGTCACTTCACGGAAACATAAACAGGATTGACAGTATGATCGGGAACTTCAGCCCAATGTTTAATCATTCCAGTTATCAAGTCTGTCTCATTGACTGTTCCTGTCCGGTAGCACTGACTCGCTACTTTGCAGCGTCGCATGTATACAACTCAGGCACATTCACCTCCAGCAGTGTACTCCAGTCCACAGGTATGTGTTTTTATTGGCTGCCTCGACAACACCTTGCATCATCAGAAGAAGCTAGGAATACATCTGAGATCGTGCCATATGTGCGAGTCTGACATGTGTGTGTGTACACTTTGTGACAGATGTGGGTAGATATGCGTGTTAGTTTTCAGGGCTGAAGTGACAAATTTCACAACGTTCCACCAAAAACCGCCTGTTCTCCTGCTCTGCTCAGATCTGCTTGTTGTTTATGTGATGCGACTTGGAGACAAGGTGACGTCACCTGCAACATACAGTAGCTTCTATATCATACATGTTACAACAAGCATGTGTGTGTGAAAGCATAAGTCACTATGATATAAATCAGCTTATTCCCTACATAACACTGATATGTTAGAGGAAATAAAACAGCTTGTTTTTAATTGTTGTGGAGACCAAACCTGAATTCCTCACACCCCCCATTCAACAGAATTATTTAAAAAAATGAATTTAGACTTTATCATTTTAATTTGTTTTATATGCAAGTTAAATGAAGTGGTTTACATTTTGTAGTGTTATTTTATTTTTCTCTATGAACAAACATGGATGAAACATTTAAAACTACCAGCAGAAAAAAAGTGAAATTAAAAAGAATGCTGAAACCAAAACTTAAAAAAAAAACACTTTGTAATAATAAAGGCATATTTTGTAAACTATTTTGTGTTTTTTGTAAAGCATTAAATATTCCTCTAAATTTTAATTTGTTTTTGAGCTACTTTAATCTCTTTTACTCAAATGCATCTCAATAAATAATATAATCTAAATGTTTACATGTATCAATTTTCAAAATATGAAACTAAAATATTAGAAATCTAGCATTAAAATCTTTTAGTTTTCTTGTGTTGACTTGATAATTATGAGTTATAACTAATGAGTTGAACCCAAACTTCAGCTTTTCTAATGAATCCTTTAAAAAAAATTCTGAGCCTGACGCTTGGTTGAAGTGTTGAGGAAACCCATATTTCTATATTATCAACTTTCAGCTAATCTGCATTATTTTTGTCTTTTAACTTAAGTTCTTCTAGACAATAACTTACAAATTCTGTTGTTGTACATGTCAGCCAAGTTTCTTCAACTATGAAAAACATATTGAGTTACAACATAATTTAATTTCCACTTGTAAAAATGTATTTTTGATTCAAATTTGTTTGATTTGATTGGAATTGTTTGTGCCCAATTAAGTGCTACTCCTTTTCCAACACCAACAAATGCACAAAAGTTAAATCTTATCAAAATATGTCAAGATTTAACTAGAGGCATGATTGATTACATTCATCCATGCATGATTTTGTGCATTTTTTAAGAAAAGATGATAGCTTAAATTTGTTAATATTGCTGAACTCTTATTTGTAAATATTATTGAACTTTTTGGAAACTAAGCAATTTCCAGTCCTTTTTTTTCTTATTGGAAATTTGTTCTTGGTTTTTTCTGTGTGATGTGTGATTGATGAGTCGGCTACAGCAGAAAATCCTCAGACATGCTTTTAGAAATAAAAAAGGCTGCTAAAGAGACTTTTGCATTTTTACACTTGAAACTTGTTGCGTAAGAACTGAGCTTATTATCGTAACGTGTTAGAAAGACATTCTAACACCATTACTAAAGTGGTTTTCTTTGTTTCTTTGACTTTATAAGTAATTTCGTGATTCTCTGAACAACTTGAATACTTGCATAATAATTAGTTGCTGGAATCACAAATTGGCTTATTTTCAGAGTTTGGAAATGGTCCCATTTTGTTTTATAACTGGCCCCTATGCCTCTGTTTCTTATTTTCTTTTTAGTGGCTGATTGCAATATATTCAGGCTACACATGTTACAAAAATGTTCCTTCCTTTTACTTGTTCATTTGTAATTTTGAGACAGTATTATATAGATCTGATTCTCTGGGGTCTTGCTTTAAATTGCTTTACATTACACTATGCATGCTATCAGCTCTAATTTCAGTTGTCAATAAAATTAAACCTTTTCCCCACAGAGTTGGAATCCATTTTTAATCAAGTCTTTTGTGGGTGAGGAGTGCCAAAATGTAAGATTTTCTATAGGAAGGACACAAATGTTTTAAATAAATTTGCCACCCATCCAGCTAGCATTTTCAAAATCATCTTGTTTGAAAGCAAAGGCCAAATCTGCACTAGAACTATATCTGTCCATAATGAGCCTTGTTCTGCTCAGCTGGCCTCTGGCTCTAAGCTGCTGCTGAAGTGCTTAAAGTGGATTTTTACAATTAACTAAATGTCAATAGTGGTTTTATTGATCGGTTAATATGCCTTTAGTCATGTTAATTTAACTCTTGTTTTTTTCAGATTTGTGTTAGCTGCCAAAGTGTTACTCCTTAAAGTAGGATATTTTCTTCACCTTAGCAATTAAATCTGATCCTACTGCCAGATCCTACTCGACAGATTTGTTTCCTTTTGTGTTTTATTAACTCTTCTGTCTGCTCTGCAGGCTGATTATGTAATTCCTGCCATCAAAATGCTGCAGACAGTCACCAGAGTTCATCACTGAAGCCGTTTCTGAACAGTTTGTGTCTTGTTTCCATTACAATGGACCAAATAGAAAATGTTTGACTTGTAAATAATCAATATTGTCCGAAACAATACCTGTGATCACCTTATATATATATATATATATATATATATATATATATATATATATATATATATATATATACATACATACATGAGAATGTAGTTAGGGAGGAGAGTACCAATATTTAACGTTTTAGATTACATTGACCATAGAATGCGTGATGTAAAGTGGCATTGCACAAAAATCCCCAAAACACCATTCCAACAGTGAAATTTAGAGACGAGTAATGTATTTTTACAGTTAGCTAAACATTAAATGTAAAAGTTAGATCTAGTGTGGTAATTCTGAGATCCAGTTTTTGCTGAAATAAGAGTACTGAAATGACACACTACACTCTTCAGTGTCATAAACAAACTGCCAGGCCAAGTACTTACCCTACGCAAAGCTCTTCATGCCCGCTGGCACAAACTCCTGCATCTCCTAGCCAAGGGGGATTCACAGATCAGCTGTGGCGAAGAATCTCTTCACCTATTTGTGTGTGTGACTGTGTGCTTGTAGGCCCACAGGCCATAAGGACAGTTTGATTTTACATTAGATTTTGTTCTTCACTGGGATCTGTAAACAGAAAACATCTGGATCTTCTCAGAAGAACTGACTAACCCCAATGCCAAAAGCAATTTACAAAGACCACATAATCTTTTACCAGACGTTTTCTTTCTTTAAACCAGATCTCGGAGTGGTTAACAACCTATCTTTGTCTATGAGAGCTAAATATACGAGCCACTGACTTTTTGCTAGACAACGGGCAGAATATAAAATAATTTAACAACTATTAAACACTCCAAAACTGTGATGTAGTTACTTTTTAGAATCAGAAGAAAACAATACAAGTTGGACATTTGGCGACAAGAAGAATTATTTTAAATCTGTCTTGAATTTATCAAGTTTCTTTATTTTCATATGAAGCCAATTCATTTTGTTACTCATTTTAATTCATTAAGTAATACGAAGGGATTTTTTAATTACTGTGCCATTCAACTGAACATTTTAGTAAACTGCATCATCAAAGTTACTAAAATAGAAATGAACCAATAAAGTATCAATACTTTACTCCTTGAACCTTTTCAGATATTCTTGCTGCCACAAATATTAAATGGGATGTTTTTTGATAGATGAACACATCTATCAATGTTTATCTGCATGAGAGGGGAGGGAACGGAATACAAATGCATTCCACATTTTTATTTAAAATTTTATTTTTTGTTAAACATTTCTGTTTTCTTTTTTCCACTTCACAATTATGTGGTACCTTGCACACCTTGTGGTGTGCAAGGTACCACAAAACCATAAAAAACCAACAGAATCCAGTAAAGTTTGTGGTTTTAAAATAAGAAAATGTAAAGAAGCTCAAGGGCTGTGAATGCTTAGCATTTTATAGGCATTCTTAAGAAGTCAATTGACACATAGAAGAACTAGTACTTGTAAGAATATCCCCTATAACTCAGAGTATTGTTACATTAAGTTGTTAGTGGTGTGTTTCCAACTCACTACTTCACAGTAAATGGGGCTCACTTCCTTCTTTTAGTAAGAGGGAAAATGTTTTCATAGAAAAGGGTTTAATTGTTTATGAAGTAAGCTTCCTCTTCCCGTTTTGCTATCCAAACTATTTGTATTTATGCAGTTCTTGCTCTTTAGATTTCATTTTATTAAAGCTGTTTTCATTTTCACAGATTTGCTCTGTAGTTTTATTTACGGATTGGAAGCATGTAATCTTAAAATTGAAAGGTATGTCAGTCTGTGTTTTGAAAGCTGAAGGCCAATAAAACCAACAATATGTTTATTGGTGCTATTTAGTTCTAATATAACTTATTTAGCTCTAATAAACAAAAATATTTACTCCAGGGTGATTGACAAAAGTAAACAAGCCCTACTGAATTCCACTCGTTATTTTCCTAATTTGTTTTTGTGTCCAACTCCATGCCAGGTTTTGACTGCACCCTGCCACAGAAAGAGAGAGCAGGTTTAGAAAGCTGGAAGTCTGCACTCTGCAAGTATTTGAATTATGCCATTGACGTCAGCACAGTCATAAAGTAGACGGCTGCCCTTCCCCTGAAGTATTCCCCTGCCAGCAGGCCTGCTCAGCTCTGTGCAGATGGATTCAAACGCGCTCTACTTCACAGACAGGCCCTTTTGTTTGGGTATTTGTGGAGCTTTCCCCCCCTCTAATACATGCCCTGTCAAAAAAAAAAACACCAAAAAAAACCCCCACCATTACTGATAATAAGTAGTCATTTACTTGAATATTTTAAAAACATTTTTTTTTTTTATTTCCATTTTGTCAGGAATTTCAATGTGGCAGAATTGAATACTCATCATTAGCCTTATTTAAAAGTGCTGATGGCATACAGTGACTCTGGCTGTTAGAGACATGCATCTGTTTTACTTTTAGTCCAATTGTAGCTTTCATTATATCTGAATAGTTTTGATGGTGATTAGCTGAAAGTCTCTCATGTCTTAGCTGTTGTTGCTTCTCGATCCAAAGCTGTTTTCCTTTACCAACAAGTTCTCTATATCAGCTCAACATTTCTGATCCTGATAACTATGCCAGTTGTTAGGCTCTAATAGTGTCATCATGTGACATGAATTCAAAATGTTTTCTTTCCTGGTATGAAATGAAAGTACACTGGAGTGAAATGGCAAAAGAAAATGGAGGAATGAACTGCAAAGGAAAACATTTACCAACAGTTAATCACACACTGATTCAGATGGGGCACAGAAGTTGTCTTACAATCTGAAAGCTGTGGTATTTATTCCAGCCTTCTCTTGGAGCTTGTCAATGTGCCTCCAGGCAAGGCAGGCACCGAGTTGCCAAGCGATTTGTGTATCTGTGTTTGAAGGTATGTACACAGTGTGACTGGTTCCAGTGTAAAGCACTTTGAGTGGTCAGTATGACTATAAAAGTGTCACATAAATGTACAAATTTTACCATTTACATGAGACCTCAGTTGCAGCTTCTTCTAGCAAAACTAGAAGTAAAAGTGTTTTGGACAGTAATATGCTTCACTTAAGATCAGCTCAGCTAGAGACAACAATTATTAGGGCAATGTGTGTTTTTATTACTATGAAATTTACTATTACAAGAAGAAATTTAAGAGAAAATTCAGAGCCATTCAGTTCACTCATTGCTTTGGCTCCAGCTAAGGGGGTTAACCAGGTAACACCAACAAAGCTTGCTCTGTTAGCTTGCTTGTGTATGTGTTTTGCCTGTTCAAGTGTTGGAAATTAAAGTAAAAAAAAATGTAAAGCTGAGTGAAAGGAAATGATATGCAGAGGAATGAAGACAGTGGGGGGGAGGCAGCTCAAGGACAGTGTAACACTCACCAGGTCTACTGGGTAGTTGTTGATAGGTCAGAGAACCTCGCTGACGTCTGTGTTATCAGAGAGAAAGAGATGAAGACCCAAAACTGATTTTTTCTCTCTTTTACATCAGAACACGATGACCATCCAGATAGCTGCAAGAACTGCATGTAACACCTTGAGAATCTTGCCTTAAACCTCAGAGAACCTTCAGACTCTGTGCTGTCAGACTGTCTGAACAATATTCACTGATCACACTGTGTTCGTCACATTTACATCACAAATCCCTATCTGTGTTTGCTGATGCCGTGCACCTATCAAAGTCATTAAATCAATGAGAATGTGTCTTGCAAGTATTCACTGCGATGGGAAAATATTTGGTTAATCTAATGATTCTATAATGTTGAAAAGGAGAAGGCTGGAGCAGAGCATGAACTCTGGGTTATTTTCCATATACTGTAACCCTGACACCCATCCGACAATGTGTATACCCCTATTGTGTATTTTGCATGTTAACTTTTCCAACTCCAACTTTGGAGCTTGTTGAAGATTGTAGGCCTGAAAACTACTATTCAGATTAGTATTGTCTGAAATACTCAGACAAGCCAACCTGGCAGCAGCAGATGTTTAATGTCAGCTAAATAAAAATAAGTCAGTAAAAGACTGACTGGTGCATATCTAGCCCTGAGAGGAACTGATTAGGATTCTGATTGAATTTTTTTATATTACAAAGCTCATTTCATTTTAAATCGATGTTTCTATAAAAAAGAGAAAATATATAAGTGGTTTCTTTGAACCTACGTCTTTAGATGCAGAATATGAAAATATCAGCATATGGAGGGGATCACTTAACACACTCAAATCAAAACACTTGACAACCCTGGAATTAAATATAATGGCTTTAAAAAGACATCTATTATCAGTAACCACTCACTTTAGATCCATCGTTGTCGGTGTTTCTTTCATTTTGAAATACACCCTAAGAAATGTAAGGACATTAGTTAGCTGTTAAGGAGTGAATATTGTTGTACGTGAGAAAGCAGAAAGTTTTTCTTTCTTTTTTTTAGCTGTGATCTCTGCTTTTTCTTAGACGTTTCGTTGTCAGCTTTATGTCAGTGTAAAAGTAAGAAGAGGAGGTACAAGTAAGACTCAAAATCACATGCATGTGAAACAGGATGACTGATCTTTTACCAAGTCAAACTTGAACCGAATGCTCCCCTTTTGCTACAGCAGGCACGTCACAGTCTTTGCTGCAAACAACTCTAAACATTTCCTGCCATGAGCTCATAGAAAATACACTTCTTGTCAATTCAATTTAATTCAATCTCTGTTTTCTGTGTCTGTTGTTTGCTGAGAATGAACAAATTAGAAGAATACTAGGAATTGGGGGATTTATTGTTCCTGGCAGACATGAAAAACACTCGCCCAGAGAAATTGGGCAAGAAAAAACCAGCAGAATATATAGATTCAGTCTGGCTAAATGTGACATTTTTTATTGAACCGAATTGAGCTGTTGGTAATTACAATCATTGTTAAAGATAATAAGCTGGTAGCTTTTAGACAAAGTCAAATATGCAAGCATGATTTTTACAAAAAAAAGATTGTGTGTTCTTATTGCGTGTTTTGCAATGCTACTTCTGCAGGGTCACCACATTAAAGAGCCACCAGCATGTTGTACCAGCACTACGTCCCAGAACAATAAATTTAGTCATAACAAGCTTTTATCAGAATCCCTTTTCTCCATTACAACAGCATGTGGAGTCATTATTTCCCTCCCTTCTGTTTTTCATTCACAACCACAAAACAACATCCTCTTGATGCCATCTAATGACACATGACTCCAAGTCTTTGTAGATCAGACAAATGAATGTTAACAAAACGCAGACTCGTGATGTCATTTTGTTGCTTCAGAACCAGCTTTGCATAAATATTCTGTTTAATTGAATATTTGACAGTCATGTCAGGTCACGTAAAAACCACAGTGCGCATCACCTCTGCCCACACTTTCCAAAATTCTTTCTGACAATTCTCTAAAACGTGTGAAAACTGAGCAGGTGAAGTCACATTGTGAAGAAGCTGTAACAACCCTTCACCTCACAGACTCTGGCCTTTGTTAGTAAGAGTTGTGCAACCACAATGGCGTTTTTTCTGTTTCTTGTAACACCTTTTTCTGGCGTTGCTGCCAGTTACCACAGGTCAACAGTTACAATTTCTGTGTAAGGGTGACACCGGTTCACCTGAAATGTTGCATGTAAGTAAAAAAGGAAAAAAAAAACATTGTTTGTTCAGTAATTAAACTGAATATGGGAATACAGATTAAGAGGCTTCTCCCATTTATATCCTCTCGGTTTATAAATGTGTCTGCTTGCATGTGTCTGTAGGCCTTCTCTGGTTATAATAAACTATCGAACCAAATTATAGATTTTTACTCCAGGTCCGCTATACCAGGGGTGGCCAACCAGACAAAGACCAAGAGCCACATTTTTTACCAAGTTACCGGAAGAGCCACATCATATGTATGGGCACACATGAGCATCAACCCATCCCTTCCTCATACTCATACTTTCCACTACGTTCAACAAAAAAATATAAATTCTCCCACTCTGTCAA
>CAEFZX010026526.1:0-113152 GCA_903066825.1 Alfaro cultratus | reverse complement strand
CCCCCCACCCCACCCCCCCCCCCCCCCCCCCCCCCCCCCCCCCCCCCCCCCCCCCCCCCCCCCCCCCCCCCCCCCCCAACCAAGTAGATATTCCACTAGCTTAATAATCTCTAGAAAAGCATAAGCAAAGTAAAAAAGCATCCGAGAAAAATAATGGAAAGGAAGCCTCAGAAGATGCTACAGACTTTAAAATTAAATGAACAATCAAATATGAAGATCTAATGAGTAATTGCTGGAGGGGAGTGAAGCAAAGAAAAACAACAAAATGAGTAGCAAACTGTAAACATGTAGAAGCTTTTCTATCGCTCAGCAAAAATTCAAAGAACCCCTTGGCTAATTTTTATCAACACTTTCTTTGATGTTCAGGTTTTCATCTCCCAGTATAACATGTAGAAAGGAAATTACACAAAACATTCTTTTAGCACCTCTTTTCCTGTCTGACGTCCAACTTCCGTCAACATCTTTGTGTAATTACAAAATAGGCTGAAAACAGAAGGCTGAAGGTTGTATGACAGCCCAAGTTAGGAGCCCACCTTTTTCTCATAGCTGCAGCTGTTTACGATCATCTCCTATTTCAGAGGGATGATGAATGGAGGGATGGATGTAGTGGCAAGTCTTGGGGTCCTACAAGAACAACCGTAGGGGCCACATTTGATGTTGCTACCTGGGAGTGGCTAGAGACCTGTTATTGGATGTTTCGGCTCTTGATCTGCCAAATCCAACTGAGCTACACCCATTAAGGGGGGATTATGGTTTCTGTGCGATTCTTGTGCTTGTTTACACAAAATCCAAAAATCACTGCACATCCTGGGGTGAGCCCAAACTTAATGGCAATATAAAAATAACCAAAGTGTTATCCACATGAAGGTACCAAAAATGCTTAAGGTGTTTTGACTCGATCTTGCTCTGTCGCTGTGCGTTTCTTCAAAGGCTGCGTCCCATAATGATGACGTCTTTGGGAAAGCCGTCCATTTTGGCCACTTCAAAACATCCCAGTTTACTGTAGAACTCCAACATTCGTTTATCAGACTGACGAACTTTACAGAAAGCACCATGGGAACCTAAGAGGAAGAAAATAAAAACTAATCATGTGACAACTACAGATTTTGATGTATTCTGATAGAAATTAATTTAAACAGATCAAAGATTTGTAAGTGACGTGGAAGAAATTATGGTTTTCAAAAAAATATTAAAAGTGTGGCATGCATTTGTATTCAGAGTCAGTATTTTGTAGAACCACCTGGGGAAAGTGATTTTGGTGATCATCTCTACCAACATAGCCCACCTAGAGCCTGAAACTGAGTCAGACTGAGTGGCTAAACTTGAGCTATTCGGCCTAAAATGAAGTTTTACAATTACAAACATAACTCAAAACACACACATGTTGCTCATTTTGACCCTGTGAATTCTTACAATACACTGAAAAACATACAGGCAGGCCAATCTTTGGGATAGCTGCTACTTACCATTGGCCTTAAGAGAAGATAACAGACATCCCATCATACTTTTGGCCACACTAGGGTCAGTGACTTTGGCGTGGATGTCCACCTTGATGAGAGATGGGAAATTGGACAGGAAAGAGTCCGGTAGACCCTCCTCCTCCTCATGAAAACTCAGAATCATCTTCTACAGAAATGAAACGTAGACCATGCAATATAGTCAATAACAGGAGACACTGTGCTGCAGGATGTCAATCCAAATGAAGTGAGATCGTACCTCGGCCTCAGACAGATCCTTTTCACAGTCTGGCTTGTGGTATTTCTCCTGCATGAAGGGAATCCAGTTCAACTTGCACTTTTTGATGAAAGGCTTCACATCTACGGTGCCGAGAGCGTAACCACAGATCCCCTCGTCATCTTCCAGTACGAACCCATAGTCTGAGCTCACTGTCAGCAGTCCTCCAACTAGCCTGCAATCAGATGCTTGGTCACTCACAACTAATTGTAGGTTTCAGTCAAAGGTTGATAACATTCGTATTGATGTTTTACCTGTCCCCAATAAGGTCAGGTTCCCCCTCAGCGAATGGCTCATCTTCCATCCCTTCGCAGTACATTTCCTTACAGATTTTATAAACTGCAGCCTGAAAGAGAAGCAGACACAGCGATCACTTAAGTTTCACGCTCTCAGAGGAAGCCGGCTAATTGCTACTAGAGTTAACGATTATTTCATTAATCTTTATTCAAGATATTATTCCGATAACTAATCGAGTAATTAGCTCGATTGGTCATTCTGCAGTTTTTTCATTTGACCACTTTATTTTATGCAACATTAGAAATGCATGAGAAAATGCATTTAAACAATTTGCTTTTTAAATAAACATTTTATTGTCTAAAGAAAAGCAACATAGCATAGCATTTCTTTCACAAATGATTGATCATTTGAAGCAAAGGATGCATCTGCAGGTAAACATTTCCATGAGTAAATATAGGGCAGGGTCAATCTATTGACAACTTTTTTGATTAATAATTGGATAGATAATTGGTGCTAAATAGTATTTGATATAGAATTTGAAACACGTAAAGCTAAAACTCGGTCACTTGAGGAGTTCTAGGTAGAACATATCTACAAAGAAGAATTTTATCTTAAATGTGAAAGGTATGTATTTTTTGTACAGTTTTGTCATAATTACTGCTCTGAGGGTGTTGTTCTTCCAGTCAATGGCATGTTTTAGAGTCTGAATGCTCCAGTTAATGATTATTTGATTACTACATTAGTTATTTCAATAATCAATAAGCTGTAAAAATAAGGAAATCAAATTCCATCGTTATCCAAGCTGTTTGGTACTCTAAGGTTATCTGTTAAATATTTTTTCAATAATTGATTAGTTTTGACCAATCGCTCCTATTTCACCAGTACAACAGTAGCTTACAGATTGCTGAGCAAATTGCTACAGAAATGTGGCACATCAAAGTACGGCTACAATCAAAGGGACATTACCTCATCTTTGGGATAGTATGGCCTTATGGTATAGATTTTGGAGGTTGGCAAAGAAGGTGGAGGCTGGTAGAAAAGATCGTTTGCCCCATCTATTGGCAACAATCTCTGTGGGTATCAAAACAAAGAGGTTCAGTCTAACAGAGAACAGGAGGTCTGTTGCGTCGGCTGACTGCCTAACTGTGCGTTTGCCAAGTCGTGCCACTGTCAACCCAAAACGAACTGCAAAAGACAGCGAAGGACTTTGAAAGCTAAGATTAATAAATGACCCAGAGTTCCTTGTTGGTCTGACAGTGGACAACTAAAGCAAACACCACATTTTTTTCTCATTTTTTCCTCGGAGCAGAGAAAAACACAAGTGTTTGCAAACACAGTGAAGTGAGGGTTTTGTTTTGGTCTGACTAAGGCTTTACTGGCTGAAGGAGATGCTCCTTTCCCTTTGGTAAGGCATCGCAATATTACGCTTGCGCAGGACCCTCCTGTTGAGAAAAATAATGATGCTGGCGCAGAAATATGGAGAACTCCAAGAAAAAAAAACCAGAGGGGTGGAAATCAAATAAGAGTCCTTTTGCTCAACGGCATACCAAATGGAAGTGGTGTTTTAGAGAGGAGGCTGGTGTGTTTAATCTTGGAGTTCTCCCTTTGCACAAACGTTTGCGTACTCGCTTGCGCTGCGATGCTTTTTGAGCGTGCGCTCGCAAACACAGGGGTCTTTTTTATTTATTTTTTGCGCTGTGCTTTCCTGCAAAGAAATGACATGTCATGAAAATAAAACCTAGCCATGCTCGCTTGCGCCGCTTGCGCCAGGGAAAAACAGCATCTCCTTTGGCAGCTGCTGAAAGAAACTAGAAGACGTCAGCCAGAAAACGCCATGCCAAAAAAAATTCAAAGGCTTTAGGTTCTTTTACGAAATGGGGGAAAATTGCCATTCCACTCATAAAGTCTGACAACTCTCCAAAGTTAAACACCTGGATGTTACAGGATTAGCTTGTTACGATCAGCTCACCTTTGACAGACCAAACCTCATCATACCTCCGCACATTTACCATTGTCTCCCACAGCACTGTTTTGTTTTTTCTTGTATTGCCATTATTTCGATGCATTAGATACCTGGAACTCTCCTGCTAGACCTCCCCTAAAGGCCCAGGACTCTTGTTCTCCTTTAGGGAATTGTGCTGAGGACTGACTACGACACCCTGTTAGGAGCAGAGCCAAGCGGACATTGTTACCACAGGATGGGGCTCTGATACAGATGAAAGGAGTGGGGAATGAAGGGGGAAATATGTAATATAATTTTTTTTAATCATTAAAACATAAAATGGAATAAATTAGTGGTGCATAAAAATATTTCAATGATGTGATGGGGTTCAGGCATCTAAATCTCATGTTTGTGGAATTATGGTGAAACTCAAAAGCAAGATTATGTGTTTAGCAATAAAATTAACCAGCTATAAATCTCAGTCTGCAGGTTATCTGCTCATTTTCTTAATCTCCTCCAACCTTTGTGTGTAAAGAAAGGTAATACTCCTCCTGCTGATGGAACAATACTGACCAACAGTGGGATAAACTATTCTGTCTATGGCTCACAACAGAAAGCTTTAGCTGCCATCACCCCACTGATCTTAGCACCCCGTGTGAAGTCACATTCTCATTTTATCTGCCTTGTCACATGACGGGGGGAGCACAAGTCATTAAAAACCAGGAAGACTGAACGAAAGGAAGTCAGCACACTCCCAGAGTTAAATGGCCTCTCAGTTTGATATTTAAAGCCACAGATAAAACAACTCAAAGTAAAAAAAAAAAAAAAGGAGAAAAAAAAGACGACAATAAAAATAAAAGATAACTACGAGGTCAAAACACAGCAGAGAAAGCATATGTCTAAAGCACGCACGGTTCTTTAACAGATTGAATAAAACAGCTGCTAACGAAGTCTGAACCTGGTTGACAAGAAGCCCTGTCATGTGACCAGCCAAATGCAGCGCGCGTGCAGGACTCCTAACCCTGCTTTCACATGAACCTCACACTGATCAAAACAATGTCCTGGGAAGAGCTGACAGCACAGCATGCAGATGCACCCACATGAAGGAACCCTGAACTGAACATTACTCACTTATTTTTAAGAAAAAAAGCTCAATCTCTGTGGATTTATCTCCACCAGAATCACCTGGATCAGCTGAATGTAAACGAGAAGCAGGAGTGACTTCTTGTTTTTAATCCAGCTACTGTGGATGTGAGCTTACTTCCTCTATTTAGAAAAGTATAAATTTAATGTTGAGACCAAAACTCAAGTTCCTCTGGGCAGGTGCATCAGGCTGGTCTGAGAGTTTATTTAGGCCTACTGACAGAAACAAAAAACAAGTTAGGAAGATGCCGCTAAAGAGAGAAATTTTTGGAGTTAACCACTGGAATTCAAGCTTAAAAATCGCTGCGCAGGATGTGACTTCATCCGGAGGGTTGTTTCCTTTCCTCCAATTCAATCGTTTTACATAAACAAATTTGGTTTGAGAAAAAAATAATTACATAGATCAAATTCAAACATGAACAAAGGAAAGAGACAACGCCTGCATTGTGCATACATCGGCCACTGTCGATCCAATAGCAGTAGAAACTTGTACTGTGGATTCTTCCATCTGTACATAGTGAAGGGAGAAAACAGTAGAAAGTAGTTATTAGTAGGTGTTCTTAGTACAACATTTAGGGAGATTGTGACTAAGTGCCGGCTGCAAGGCTTCCATCAAGGGAAATTCATGTGAACTGATGAGACAACTCGTGTATGATAACAAACATAGCGTTAAGAAACTGTGCAACACGGCAGCAGATAAAAATTTTATTAAATAAATATGGAGACCGAGTTTCTCAGTGTCTATGGCTTATAGAAAAATATGTCCATTTTAGATAAAGTCAGACGTGTAATGTGTGAAGAGAAGCCTTTTTCCAGAGCAGGTTTTGCTGCCTGCTGTGTTCTGTTGGCTAGGATCCCAGCTTTACAAAGTAGCTGAACAGGGGAAGAAACCTGTGAATGAAACTGGGTTACAGAAAGTAACCTACAGGCCATGCTGGTGCTTCGGGGTAATCAATGCAACTCTGAAAGAATGAGACATCTTTCCAATAGTGGATGCCACTCAAACTGTATCCAGTGTTTAACCGCACACAAGTGCGAAGAGGCACGTCTGCTGCCACGGCAGGAGACCACCTCCTTTCTTTAAAGGTTGATGATAAAGATCAGGCATGAGCCGGTTGTTGCTACGACGGCTTTTCATTGCTGTGAAAAATTATAGCTTGCATACTCAGATTTCTCCCAGAAAAATGCAGTGCTGACCCTCCCTCACCTATTTCTGATATCGCCAGCTGGCAAAACCTCTCCCTCATTTACAGGAAAGACAAAATCATCTGCTTGGAAATATTTCTAATTAAAAAAAGCGTGGACAGTGATTGTGTTTAACTAAAGGAGGACCATATCTCTCTCATTAAACACCACTGCTTAAGAATTACATTTGGCAAGCTACAAGCAGCATTTCTTCTCTACCTAAGCAGATTATTAATTATATAGCTAATTTGTGTTATACTTGTGCCATTCCACAAATAAACTAAAAAATAAAATATACATTTCAGGTTAGTAAACATCTAAGTTATATTACTTTTAGCAGGTGTTCTGATTTTATAGATATAACAATAGGTAAAAAAAATTTTAGCAGTAGGATTGATTATTGATTTTCTGTATTTTTATGCAAGTTTCAGTATTTTTACTGCAAGCATCTCATACCGGTCCATGCCTAATACAGACTGCAGTAACAAATCAGGTGATAATCATCATCCAACTAGCGGCCTCGTCTCCGAGGCAATTTTGCAAAAATATTTTCAGTAATATTTCAAATACTTTCAGCTAAAACACTTCAGATATGTTTGAGTTTATTTTTCTCTATGCACCAGAATGGCCTTCAACAATGAGTCAGTCAACTTGCTCTCCAAGCTCGCGTGCGCGCCAGGGCATGAAACAGGGGGGATAGGGATTTCCCCTATGCCCGTCCAAACAGACAGAAATGGAGGCAAGTGTGTCTGAGTGGGAATGTAGCAGTGATGTTACTGGCCACACAGCAAGCAGCAGTAACCCTGTAGTGGTATTATCTATACTGGATATCGTAAATGTTGAACTTTTTGTTGGATAAACAGGGAGGCTGCTAGCAGTGCAAGCGGCATTCAGTCTGACGTAAAAACATGTAAATTACAGAAAACAAACAACATGTGTTCAAAAGGAGGAATTTTTTTGATGCATTCTGCTTAATCTGTGCAAAATTGCTTATAGAACTAACTTCAGATTATTGTCATGTACAAATGTTTTGTGAAGATGCTAAAATTTTGAAATTTAAATAAACCTTATTAAATCTACGCTCCTAATCAATAACTGATCTAAGTGTTTGCTCCATTAAATCTAATTTTCTGAAAGTTTCTTTTAACAAATACATTAAGCTACTCTTTTTTTTTTTTTTTTTTTTCCAAGACGAAGAGGCCTCAAAGCTCCTCAATACGTACCGAGCCACAGGACAAAAGACTTGACCATAGACATCATGCTCTTGATGTCCCAGATGTAAGGGTAGAGGTCGAACAGGATGGTGCGGTTGGCTGTGTTGGACAGCCGTGTGAACATGTGGATAACGGAGCAGCACATGTCTTGAAACTTCTCCGCCCGCAGCTGCCATTCAGCCACCTGAATGTAAAGATCCAGAAAGATAATAAATACTCATTGTTAATCACAGACAAGGAGACTCAGCCAGACTCTCCTTGTCTGTATCCAAATCCAAATTAATGCTCGATTTGGAGCATTGATGTGAAATTGCAGCTCAATTAATCGGCCTGTCTTCCTTAGGTAACTGTTTAATACCAATAGGTTTTATAAACAGAATCAATCTGCCTGCTTTGTGTTGGTTTGATCTGATCTGGAGATGAATTAAACCGGCTTGACTTTGTTATTTGTGTTTGAACTCAACTGTACTGAATTCATTTTATGAAAACTACAGCAAAAATCTGAAAGATTTCTTGTTTCGACTTTTTCACAGAAAATATATAATTTTGGTTTAATATATGACAGTGAAATTTTTCCTCAAATATAGCTTAAATAATTAAAGGGCTGATTTTTCTGTTGTTTATACCTGTGTTTTTTCACTGTAACGAGCTAAAATGCCATTACACGAAAATAACAGATGACTTAATATGAGGGGAGCTGTTTAAACAAACAAGAATGGCTCAACCCTGTGCAAGCATTCAGTTTACCATCATACCAACACCACCCAATGGACACTGAGGGTAGTACACATCCACCATTTTGTTTTCAACTCCATTACCAGCTGGTTCAGTTAATAATGCACCTAAGTTCTCACACAGATGTCTCTCTCTTCAGGAAAGTCCAGCTTAGAGAATCATCTCACCTTTTCACTTTCTTTTCTCTTACAGTTGACGCTGACGACGCTGCTGTTGGCTCTCAACCAGTTGAACTCCTTTAACATCTGTGTGGCCTTGGGTCCATGTTCGTAAGGCAGGTAAAAGAGCTCAGCCAGGAGACACAGGTCCTCGAGTGTTGGAGGTTCTGGTGTGAACAGAGGCTTCTCGTCGGGGCCGGGCACATACAGATCCTGATGATAAAAAAAACAAAAAAACAAGCAAAATCTGAACTTAGATGTTTTTTCTGCAATACTTTTGTCCTAATCTTCAAATATAAAGAATCTTAGTACCTGTTTGAGTTGATCATCCGTCTGCATAGGAGCAATATCACTCCCAGAATCCTCCTGGATTGACTCTTCTGGAGACTTGGACTCAGCTAGACTCTCCTTGTCTGTATCCATGGGCTTCAGGTCCTCAGCCATTTTGTCAGTCAAGATGGGAGCGGCGTCTTTCTCTTCTGGATCGGCTTCTGCCTCTGGCTCGTCCAGCTTCTCCACCACCATCTCCATTGGCTCCTCATCTGAATCCTTCTTTTCCACGTCCACCTGCATAGACACAGTAAATCTTTTTTTTTTTTTTTCCGAAAAGCAACTGAAACAACAGTTTAATGAGACGGGCGCAGGGATGAGAAATGATACAGTATTATTTCATGACACAAACACAAATCATAAACAACTTTGTTCATCATTAAGCATGAATAATTGTTAGAATTAACTATACAACTATTTAAATCTCACCTCTTCTACCTCTTCAGCTGTTTTTGAAAAGGAGTGTGGGAGGGGATCGAGGAGGAGAGGGGGCATTGCAGGAGACATAATGGGCTGCTGGAACACAGTAGTGACTGACGTGGAGGAGCAAAGGGACGGAGCTGTCATGGAAGATACATCAATGGCCGTGCTTTTGGCACCACTCTGAGGCACCTGTCGGCCTGAAGGAGCACAGGGTTAATCCACAGGGTTTTCACTTAAAAAACATGGTGCCTAAAATATTTATTGGGATTGCTCTTACTGTTGTATTGGAGAGGCACACTGAATTCTGTAAGCCACTCTGTCAGAGCGAGCTTTAAAGCGAGCTGTGGGCTGTAGAGCATGTCTGTCTCCAGCTCCTCATCACTGCCTTCATTCTCAAGCTTGATCTGGATGGACACAGTGCTGTCCTCACCGTCAGCTGGTCCAGAGAGACGCAAATGAATAACTTACAAGCATTATGCTGCATTATCACAATTTCATATCGGTAAAGAGTTCACACAGAAGATTTATCTAACTTCAAAAAATTCCTATGTGTGAGGAAAGGACAAAAAATGTTTTCAAATCTACCACTGTGGACCTGTCTGAGAGATAATAAAAGTGGGCGGATGGGAGACCCTAAACAAACTTCAGATTATTCAAAGCAAATTTCTTCTAATTCCAAAATACCTTGAGTAGAAATCATTTTAAGGATCTAAACCAAACCTGTTTAAGAGCAACTGTTTTCTTTGGCATGAGTGCACATTTAATAGGATTATCTAATCCTGTTTTGCAGACTTCAGAATAATTCTAAGTATTTGTACCCTTATCCAAACTTGCAAAAATTGAGAGAAATGTAACTTTTCAAAACTGGATAGCAACTCGCAGTGTAATATTTTTCAAGCTGAGATTGCTGCTTTGGCTCATACTTACTCATGACCACATCTTTGCGAACCCCGTTCATGTTAGACTTGTACCAGGTGGCCAAAGTGTGAATTGCGACAAAATTGGATTCAAACTCGCAGTTGGGGTTGGTGAGGACTCCCTTCAGCCGGGGGATAAGCTCAGTAGAGCGGCCCTTGTACGGACCTAAAAAGAGCCTCTTTTGGTCGTAATCATTGGCATGAATATTGTCCCAAATAACAGGGGCTCTTCTCAGGATCTTTGATACCTCTTCAATGGACTCCACTGGGATGTCTTTAGAAACCACTTTGGGACCTACAGATAGTACATCACATTAAAATAGTCAATTTTATGCCGCAACTATAACACCAATGAGATTTAGCTGAACTAATGAAATGATGCTCATATGAAAGGACACTTTTACACTCACCTGTCCACAGCACATCAATGCTAGGGAGGAGTTTCTCTCCAACTGTGCGGAGGTAGGGGGATTGGGAGACACTTGGGTAGCAGAATGTTCCACAGTACTCTGCATTTCAGCAAACAAGAAAATAATTAAATAAATGATAATACAGGCATTGAGAACTGTGTAAAATTGCAAAGAAAGATTGAGTACCTGTGGGGCAAAACAAGAAGGTTTCAGGCTCTCCCAGGTACTGGTAGATTTCATTAGTTATAGAAACCTGAGCATGAGCAAAAGAGCTGAATACTTCTTTGTCAGCAGGGCACATGTTGTGGTCAATATCGTCAAAAAGTAAGGCAAAGGATTTGCAGCCAAAATGAGTAACCTGGGGGCGGGAAGAAAAGATGGCAGGTATTAAAAACAAAGAAGTGAATTTGTAGTACATTAGGCATGTGCCCATAATTAAGATTTTATTCCAGTGTTAAAATATTTCAATACCTGATCAAGTTTTCTTTTAAGTGCAGAAACCTCTTTCTGATTAGAGAAAGTTATGTCTAATCCAGGGGAAATGGCATATATAAACTCTATTCCATGCTCCTTGGCGGCACTAACTAAAGTCATGAGTTGTTCTGCAAAACAGATGAGATAAAACATAATAATAATAATAAAAAATAAAATAAAATACACACAGTTAACAACTATGATTCATGTTTTTTAAGCACAACATATTTATGTTCTGGACATAAAGAGAAATTTATGAAATTTAGTCAAAAATATTCACCTGCTTCTTCCACTGAATACAGTTCTCTCCAGAACATTCTGTGCTTGTAGTCGTCTTTGGGTGCATAAAGATATGTGTTCAGCCCCCACTTCTGTTGCCTGTGTAATTTGGTAATGTAGAACAATCAGTGACATAATCCAAAATAACCAGATATTATTTTATTGACACCTTTAATTAGAAGAATGCACATTACCTTCTGAACAGCTCTTTTCTCTGTTCCATAGTCCATGGACGCCCATAGAAGCCTACATAGAGAAAACATATAATGAGTTTCAATGCAGTCTTCTTTCCATTTCAAGTCACATTAGCAGCATATTTTGACCCCCAAGGCTGCCATATTAAACAACCTACCCCTCAGATATGAATTATAGCTGGAAAGGACATTAAAGCTGCATGCACACATGCTAATTTTGGCTTCCCATTTTATAGTATTTTACTAGACTATTTTATAGCCTTTTGACATTCTCAAATCTATAATATCTTGAAATGACAAGTCTGGACTGGACTACCTAAATTAAGGTAGAGGCAAAAAAGGTCCAAAACCATGACCTATGATCATCTGAAGGCCAAACAGCTGTCCAAATGCCCCCATTTTATATGTCTTCTATGAGTTGGGGAGGGGGACGAGGTAAGCTTTCATGGGCCAAATGAAAGACAAAGGAATAAACTTGAATGTAACTCGACCTACAATATCTTCCATTCCCCATGAATCACGATTTTACCTTTTAGACGATAAATGATTACATTTGGAATATCTATCTTTTGTACTGCATTTTCTTTTTTAATAAGCGATCAATTTAGATTCCAGAGCTTTCCAGACTGAGCTGAAACCCTGGATGGTGAGCATGCATTTGGTGCAAGCAAAGAAAAAAACCATTCAACACAGTATATGTTAATGTCACATTCACAGTCTCATTAAAATTTAATCCACCTGCCTCCGGGAACACATCATTGTTATAATGAAAATTACAAAGAGCATCTTATCACTGCAGCATTTCTACGTTCAATCTCTCACTGTTTACAGATAATGAAAAAAAAACCATTTAATATAGATTGCATTTTTATATTTAGTCAGCATTACCTTCAACTACACCACTAATGAATTTTCTGTGGCCCGTCGTTTCCACTACGATGCTGGAGTCCGCCACTGGGCCCGGGGCCTCCACACAAGCCTCTCCAGAGACTGGGCTGGGGCTCGGCTCAACATCTAACGGAGGAGTGTCTAAAGTCTTGTCTTTTTGAACCATCGTACAAGTGTTTCCTTGACACAATTACCAAATCCGGAGAAAAAAAAAAAAAAAAAAAACAGGCGGCAAACCAAATGCAGGTTTTTAGCACAAACAGGCACCCCAAAGGAAATGCACCGCGTCACTCTCCGTGTAACGTCGGTAAAACTCACGGTGTTGGCGACTATTTTCTTCACTAAAATTCAAAACCTGCTCTTGCAAAATGTTTCTAAAATTGTTATCAATTTTAAGCCGCGAAGAATACTTCGCATGTGGACAAATTTATAAAGTAAGAAAAACGCTCGTCCATCTGTATCCGACCATCCTCTTCGCTTTATGATAAATTTAACCTACTTTTCCTTGGTTCTTCCTGTTTACACCGAGTGCGCATGCTCATGAGACTAGCTCAAACCAGTCAGAACCGGTTCTAGGTGACAAAACAGAGCAAAGCTTTTAGGTGTAGAGAGAGCACCTTCTCTGCAGACGCCATTGTAACTGAAGACCAACATTTCTTTTTACATATTTACATAATTAGATAAAAAAAAAAAAGAAAGAAAAATAGAGAAAAATATATACATATATATTTACATTAGAAATAGATATAAAAAAATAGATATCATTTTTTTATATTTTTGCAATAGGTAAATCACATGTTGATGGAAAAAATATTAATTGTATTAATATTTTACAATTAATGAATTTAATTAATTAAATTAAACCTAGTCATAACCCTAGTCATAAAAGACTAGGGTTACTCAAAATGTTTCAATGTGCCATCTGTTTGAAATGCTTTAATTTGTCCATATGTTCAGTGACTGTGTAAATTATCTCCACAAATTTTTACAGATACCACTTACAGTAACATTTTAAATATATTATACTATGGTAATAAAATAATTGCAGATTTATACTCTTGGGCAGGTGGAAAAAGCAACAATGCTTTTTTCACCTGCCTTATGATCTTAAAAAAGCCTCTATATGGTCCAACACAAATAAACATAGGTGCTAGTGTATAAAATAAACATTTAATAGCAATTCCCAACCAATCTTTGGATATTCTGTTGGTACTTTTTGTGGACTCAACATTACCTAATGCCACATGGACTGAGTTGCTAACATGCCATAGTAAAAACAAGTTGAGTTTGACTGGTCTTACAGGCTAGTAACTTAAGCTTATTTGTATAGCACATCTCAGCTACAAAGCAGTTCAAAGTGCTTTACATGATAAAACGTAATTAAACAAACAAAAAAACACACTACTATGGCAGAGAAAGAGAATAAAAAGTTGTAATCCAAAAAATAAAAAAATATACAAGGTTTTAGCCTTGATTTAAAGGAACTAAGTGTTTTAGCATTTTTGCAGTTTTCTGGAAGTTTATTCTAAAGTAGTAGAACGTAAAAACTCAATGCAGCTTCTCCATGTTTGTTTCTGATTCTGGGGATGCAGAGTAGACTTGAACCAATAGAACTGAGTGGTCTGTAAGGTTAATATAACAGATCTCTAATGTATTCTGATGCTATGTCTTTCAGCAATTTAAAAACTAACACAAGTATTTTAAAATCTATACCAGTAGGCATTAAGGACTTTAGAACTGGGGTGATATGCTCAAACACTTGAACAAGTTTCTCCAGGTCTTCTGGGATTTGTTTTTTAATCCTGCAAATGTACTTCAGGTAATAGAAGTCTTGACTTTGTAATTGTCCTTGTGTGTTTCTGGAGGTTCAGATCTGGGTCCATCACTAAACAGATTTCAGGTCTGAATAGTGGTTTCCAATTATAATATTTGAAGGTGCATGCTGACTCTTGATCATTTCTCTTTAGGTCCAAAAATAACTTTTGTTTCTGTTCAGTTGAAGAAAGTTATGGCACATCCACACATTGATTTATTCTGTGCATTTGCTTTGTTTGAATGGGTTCATAGTCATAATGCAGAGCTGTGCATCATCTGCATAGTTGTAACTAATCTTTTTTCCTTATGATCTGAGGCAACAGGATCATGTAAATATTAAATAAGAGGGGTTCCACGATTAAAGGGGTTCCCTTGTCAGTGGTCTTTGACCACTGACAAGGGCAGTCATGCTGTGGTGAGCATGGAAACCAGATTGAAAGACATCAAGAGGCTGTTTAATTGTTGAAAACAGCTTTTTCAGTAACTTTGGTTTTGAATGAAAGGTTGGACGTTGGCTTGTAATTCTGCAATGTGTCCAGATTGTTTTTTTGGGGTTTTGTTATCAATGGTTAACTCAAAACAACAGCAACTAATGTAAAATCAAAAACACAACACTAAAGCCTTAGTTTGGCTTTTTTTATTCAAGTGTGTAGTACATTTAAATGCATTACATACTCTGCCAAAAACAAGGAAGCTCAACTCCTTTTTTCCTTTTAAAATTATTCCCTCCATACAATTTAATTTCAATTGTACATTTAAATAAAAAGAAACATTTTTTCCCATTTATTCCATTTTTTTAAACTTCTTTTAAAGTTTCATTATAAATTTTCACTTCAATAGAAGGTGTTAGCTTGGAGAAACGAACACAAAAATAATCATGATTCAGCAACCAAAATGTAAAAAGAGTGTTGCAGGTGCAGACATCAGTCGACTGAGGTAAGTGTCAGAAGTTTCCTGGTGCAGTCCTCCTGTTACCTCTTCAGATTCTGCTGAGCCTGCTTCAGTAAAGTGTCGAAGTCTAGTGCATGATATTTGCCTTTTGTAGGAAATGGGTCATACTCTCTGCTTGAATCTAAAAAGAGAAAGGGAAATATTTTACAAAGACAGCAACATTAAAATTAGAAATATGTATTGCTTTGGAAATAACAGCACAAGCTGAGAATTTACAACATAAGCTGAAGTGTTTTAGGTCTAAATTATTCTGGGGTTTTTTATAGTTCAATGTACAATTTTAAATTGAATGATTCACAGGAGCAATCTCAATAAATTAACTACATATTTCAAAAAGTGACACTCCTACAGATTTGTAACACAGGACGTTGAGCTATAAGTGTCTATTTCTGTTCCTTTAGATGATAACAGCTTGCAGCTAAACTAAATCCAAAATTAAGTTCCTCAGAAAATTTGATTATTATTTAGGAACAGCTCAAGTCACAAAAGGTCCTTGCTGAAGAAGTTGTCTGCTCACTGGTCTGTATTCACGTAATTAATGGAAAGTTCAGTGGAAGGAAAAAGTGTGAGATAAAATAAAAATTCTTCAAGAGTTTACATGAGATTCACAAGGTTTTAACTACAGCTGAAGTCACTGCTTAAAGACCCACCAGACATCAACAGGATATAAGCTACAACTGTCACACTGTTCATCTTCAGCCAATGCTGAACCAGAGATAATGTAAGAAGAGTAATCAGGGCCAATGTGGGATAAAGAAAATGGCCAGAGTGTTCCAATTTACTAATTCTAATTTAATGAGAGGCGACAGCTGCATTAACACTAAACTATACAAACCATGTTAAATATTCTGCAACCCATGACAGAATATTTTTATAACACCACTGTAATCATGTGGGGGGACAGCAGAACCTCTGGCATGCTCACCTAAATCAGCATAGTTGGACTGACAGAACTGTCTCCTTCCACCAAAACAGAGGTCAAAGGGGAGCTCATCAGGTTTACGCAGCTTACTGCCATTTTCAATGGCTGTAAACGCATCCTTGGTGTTGTAGTAAGTTACAAACCCATAGTTATCCCTGGGAGAGATGACAACATTTCAGCAATTTATTTTTCAGTTTTAACACAAAAATGTCCACATAAAGTATTAGAAGACCTCTGTTGCTGAATGTAGCTTGCTTTAAAAAAGGCGACCTGGGGATGTTGCCAGGAGGCCCCAGTTATGAACAAGCTTGGATTTGCTGTTGCACTGTAGCTTGGCCAAGGAGGTCACAAGCAAGACCCACCAGGTTCAAAGACAGTGCGATCGATTAATATTAAACAGATTTACTCACCCATGTTCTCTAAAGTGCAGGGTACATTCCTCAATTTCTCCAAATAAAGAGAAGCGTTCCCTGAGCTCTCTTTGGGTCATGCTTCCCCGAATTTTGCCAACATAAACAACTCGCCTCTCCTCCTGGAAAAAAAAAAAAAAAAAGCAGACCCAATTAGATTAGAAACAAGTTAAATATTTTAATTTGGACATAAAATCTGTCATTTTACTCTGAGCTTACAATGGCTTTCTCCTTGCGCCTCTTTATCTCTTCCACATTTGTTTTCATACCAGTACAGTATTTAGACCTGTATGAGGGGCTGAAAGAGAAGATAAGTTATTTTAAAGTAACAGCAGCATTGAAAAAGTTACATGTCCACAAAAATAATGGTTAGCACCCAGAAAAGCAAGACTCAAGTACCTGTGCAACCCCCTGCTTCTACTCCATTGAGCTTGTCTTTGAGGGGAAGGGGATCGTGACGTAGAGCGGCTCCAGGACCCAGAGCGAGAGGAGGAATACGAGTATCTCCTCCTCCGTGGAGGGGACCGGGACAAAGAGGGAGAAGAGAGAGAGGAGGATCGGGATGAGGAGCTAAGACTGCTGTCTGAGTTGCGGTGTCGATACCTACAGTACAAAAAGTAAGAAATGGTATAAGAAAAATTGAAAGAAGTTGTTAGAAATAACGATGGATCAACAAACCAAAAAACAAACCTTTTCTTTGCTGGAGATTTGGACCTAGACCGGGATCTAGAGGTGTAGGCGTCTGAGCAGCTGGACGTTGGGCTGGGAGAACGGTAAAATCTTTTTCTTGAACGCCCACGAGTTCTTTCTTTTGGACTACAGCTGGGACTAGGGGTCCGAGAAGCAATGTATCGGCGGAAGGACCTCCCTGATGGCCCCATTCTGGGGCTTCTGACACGTTCTTGCTGGGTTGGAGAAAAATCAGAAGTCTCCATGACGGAGCATTGCTCCGACGCATCTCTGTTCTGGGCTTGAACGGTTTGTGGACAATCTTGAGTTCTGGGTGAAATCACAGAATTTGTGGCTTCCTGTGGAGATGCTGCACATACTGGTGGAAGTGTTGGCAGTGGGCTTGAAGGGTGTTGCCTGAGGGGCTTAATGGTGAAGACAGATTGCTGTTTAATGTTCCAGCGCTTGCCTGACTCTTCAGGTGAAACTCTTTTGTTGGAGAGGCAATAGTCATGATCCATGCATGCCAGATCCGGGGCCACGGGGGCAGCAGCGGGAGTGGCTTTACTACGGACCCTAACCGGGTGCAGAGGCTGGGCTTCTATCTGGATCACCTTGGAGAGGCTGGACTTGGGAGCTTCAGAGATATTGGGCTTTCCCAGTAGAGCCGCAGGGGCCAGAGGTTTCCACATCTGGTTGGGAGAAGCGGTCTTGGGAGCCAGAGCTGAAGAGAAAAATAGAAAGGGTGAGCACCCAATGTTTGCCAATAAGCTCAGTGCTTTGACTGCTTTAGCTCAGACATTAAATCTGAAAGCAACAAATCGAAGCAAAGTTATATTTTCATTTAAAGCAAAAGCTGAACAAAGACTTAATTGTGTTTTGACTAAATTACCTGCAGCATTGGAGAGGTCATTAGTTTTTTCACACTTAACAACTTTCTCTGGAATCGATGTAGCTCTGCAAAGCAAACAGTGTGTTAGCACTTCGGTTAGAAGTGCTCCGATGGTCTTCAGGCCTAATTTAGACATGAGGACCGACAAATGGGAGTTTTTGCGGTAGGTCTTGGCAAAAGGTAAATTTAGGTCACCTCCACACACTAGAACTGAATCAGTAATTCAGAGCAGCGTAAAGGGCTGTAGGGTAACTCACCTCGAGTTTCCTACAGCTGCTGCTCTACCAGAGACCTCCGGCACACATTTTTCTTCTTTTGCTAAAAGAATAGGGAACAGGGATACGAATGTGTCAGCAGATGGACATTATTGGGAAAGAAAATGCCAGAAAGAGGCAGCAATATCATGCAGTTGAAACTGTGTAAAATGGATTTAGATGATTTCAGAATTCATTATTTAACTAGTACTGACTAGGCATGTCCTGGCAACCATAATTAAGGCTTACGAGGGATTTTAAAAGTTGTGATGTAAAGACCACTGAAATGTTGCGTCATCTGAGTTGGTATAGGAAGCTACGTCGACACCGTGGGAATCTCATACCGGCCCTGCCTAGCTCTGACTGGACTTGCTGCACGCACTGCGTAGCCCGACCAGTTGTTTCTAATCTGCTGCCTCTTGTGCATTCGCCCACACAAAGACAGCAGGGCGACAGTTAAATGGATCTGCAGACAAGGCAGAATTCCAGCAGCAGAGAACACAGGAGCCCCCTGCACAACCAATCTCTCTTACATAAAAATCCTCCTGTAAAGCTAAACCCTGTCACAAGTCAAACGTGTCTGATTACCTTCTGTTGGTCAAAATATAAGTAAACTCCCATCTAACATGAAATGACTTCTTTACGTGTTCAGTTCCTGCCAACAGAACATAGTGCTGCAGTGTTGTGAGCCATTACTCGTCACCATTATGAAACTATGAAAAATGATCCTCTTGCTGCTTTTAGCTTGGTACTAAAGTAGAGCTGCGTGACCCACTGTGGTACTGAACATCACAACCTCAAAGAAGATTTAATGCATGGGAAGTAGAACTTTAAAAGGGGAAAAAAAAGAAAGAGTGGGTGCAGATGGTAGCAAATCAAAAGTGGTTACCTTGAGTCTCCTCAAACTGCTCCAGTAAACTCGTCAAATCAGCAGCTTCAATACCTTTAAAGACACAATAGTTACACTCATAACTACAGTGTGTGTACCACAACAACATTGACTAAACTTTCAAACATACATGCATGGCTCACAGTTATACTAGAGAAAAGAGAAGCCTACCGATGCACCAAGAAGCTGGCTATAAAATGGAACTGGCTGATTTTTAGCTTAACATGCTGACTGGAAACGCAAAAATCTTTGTTCATAGTAGTGAGTTTCTGCAGGTTTCACTGACTCAAATGAGACTTTTTAAGACCTTGTTAAGACCTTTATGAAAAGAATTAAACACCTACATCTCCACAGAAATGTACAAACTTCCTCCAGGCAACTGCTGATAAATTTGCACTTACCTATGACAGACGCAATAAAGCTAGCCAGCTAGTAAGGATGTATTAGCAGATGGTTTGTAGCCTCAACCATATCGAATTACAGAAGACAATGAAGATGTCTGAGTACAAACCAAACTTTCCTGACAGAAAACTCATTTAAAAAAAATAAAAAATACAGAATTATGCTAGATTTAATAGTCCTCTCAAGACAAAGTTTAAGCTCTGAATGAAGTAGTAAAGTTCAATTTACTTTAATTTAAGACATTTTCAGGCCTTTATTTTAGATACATGAATTTAAACTTTTTTTAAGGATGTGCAGCTATTCTGAAATTATCCGTTGTAGAAATCTTCCCCAGCAAATACACACATATTGATTATTTTGTATTGCTAGCTATGCAATACAAAATAACTGTGTTTCAAACATGTTGAAACTGTATGTTTAAAATGTTAATAAATTTTCCCCTCTGTTCTTAATATAAATAATCAATGGCAGGATGAATAGAGAAAATTTATTTTTAAAGCTGATGGATCCCAATTTTGCTGTTAGCAAGTCAAATAGTTAAAATGTTTATTGGTGCATCGCTAATAAAATATTCTGGAATGTTCTCTATGAAACATCCAAACTCACCTATTTCACTAGTGAATGATTCGATCAGCTCTTGCGTGTTGCTCTTAGCTCTTTGTGGTTTCACAGCTGTAGTAGATCCTTGTTTAGATTCAACCAGAGCAGAGTGGTTTTTGTGATAATGGGGATTCACAGAGACGGCAGTACAGAGTTGGACACTTTGTTCTTTGGTTGTAGGTTTGGATGACTTTCTGTCGGATGTGAGTGGGCCACCTGATGAGGTAGAAACGGTGATCCCAGGTATATCCTGGGAAGCATCTGAGGGTTTGTGTACATCTGTAGTGGTTTCTGGGCAGACTTTAGTGTCCTGTACAGACTTTGGATTAATGGACTCGGTTTCACCTTTTCTTCCTGAATCAGAAGGGGAACACCTCCCATCTGCTGAAGACACAACTTGGACTAAAGGCTTTAAAGAAGCAGGAGGAGCAAAGCTCTGAGGCACATGAGGTTCTGTAGGCTTGGCAGCTGCATCTGGATGTGCAGCTGGAGTTTTTGCTGAATCAGGGGGAACAGTTTGGGGATTTTGGAGCAGTTTGGAAGGCTCCTGTGTTAGCTGGGGCTTAGAAACAGGAACAGCGGGTGAGGCTTTGGTGGATGAAGAAATCATGTAGGCTGGCGGCTGCAGCAGAGCCTCTGGGGTGGGGGGTGCACAGGGTCCCTTCGGCCGCCAGGCAGGTTTGACCTCCTCCACTTCTTTCCTTGCTGCCAGAGGGTTTGCACGTCTGGGATCCCTGGGGTTGGGGTCAGGAAGGTGAGGCAAAGGGGGTAGCTCCTTGGGGAGCTCTGGAAGGCTGGGCCACCTGGTGATGTTCTTGTCTTCTTTCTCCACGGGAGCTGGCTTTTTCTTCTGCCGGAGTCGCCTGTACTCCTCCAGGCTGAGCGGCTTGGGCTTGGCCTCTGGGACTGCGGGGGTAATGCTGACAGGAGGGGAGATCTCTGGAACTGCAGCAGCTGCAGGGGCCTCTGAAGATATCAAAGGGAGGGAAATGGAGGAAGCAGATGATGAGCTTTCTTTTTCTTCTGGGGCAGTGGCTGACTGTTTTGGTGTTTTGCTGGGCTGCTGGGAGCTCACGGCTGCAGCTGAACACGTCAGCCGACTTTCCTCGGGTGTAAGGGTTGCGCTCCATTCGGGCAGCAGAGGAGAGACGAGTTTTTCGTTTGTTTCAGGAGCCTGAGCTACAGTGGTGTTTTCCTTCTTCGTTTTGATTTGTTTTATTCCTTCAGGTTTTAGAAGGGGCTCAGGTGGAGAAGAGGCAGAAGGAACCTTTTGGTTTTTGTGCACTTTTTCTTTACTGGACCCTTTCTGAGGTTTTTTGGGGGGATCCGTTATCACCCTTCTTACTGTGCCACTCCTGAGGACCCTTCCTTCTACAAGTTCAGACTGCTGCTTCTCATTACATTTCTTTTTCCTTCTTGCTGGGCTTGTTGTTTTTCTCTCCTTTTTCCTCTTAACTTCATTGCTCACATCTAAACGTACCATTGGCGTATCGGCAGGAGTGATTTCTAAGGTTTTTCTAACAGGGACATCATCTTCATCGTCGACTACTATATGCTCTGAACCGTCGGCCAGCTCGTCTTCTGCTGCTTCTGGTTTGATCTCGTTTTCTGGGAGCGGCTGATGAAGAGGATAAGACAGATCCATGTTCGGGATGGTAAAGATAGTTTCTCCGTTTTCACTCTGGTCCACAACCTCAAGCACTATTCCCCCTTCAGGCAACATCTGCTCTCCCTCTTCATTTTCTACAGATATGGCCATGCAGTATGGGTGCATGTGCCGGACCAAATCTCCCAGGCTAACTGAGAAACCATCTTGACCCTCCTGCTCCAAGAGGATAGGGAGCGGCAACTGCAGACCTTCCCAACCTGGAGGGTCTGGAGAAGAGTCTAGCCTGTCTGGGCTCTGAGTGAAGGAGCCGTCCTCCTCTTCTTCCCCATCACTCCTCTGGACACAGCCCCCTTGCATCCTGGACAGGCTCTGGGCACCAAGAAGGAAAACATCCAGTCAAACCTCTCCATCCGTCTGCTGGAGTATTTTATAAAGGGTTTTTATGAGTGAATACTTTACCTTTCCTCCTGATAACGGCCTGGTGCTACAGAGCGAGTCTTTCTGAGGTGAAAGAGACAGGCAGAGCATTCTCCTGAGCTGGAGACAGAGCATAATGATATTAACGTTTGGACTCATAAGGTATGCTCCCACTACTAGAATATTTCCAAGAAACATGGCAGTTGGCTAGGTTAATTTTTTTTACAGCAGGAAGTAGAATCAAATTAAATCAACAGGAAGGAATTCCACCACATGTCTACTCTGAAGTACGGACTGAGGTTTGTAGTGTGAGGCTGATCAAAAGTAACGTTCTTCCTTTATTTGTTCATTTCATCTCCCAGTTTAGACTCCTTCAAAGTTTATATTTCAGTTAACTTTAAAATTTACAAGAGGAGTATTTGGTATTTTTACTTAAAAACATTTAAACCCCATCTATAAACACTTATATTTCATATAATACATATTTTGTTACATGTCGCAAGCTGCAAGTATAACAAATCTGTTAATAAGGAAAACCTCTTCAAACTTTGGAGGGATTGCAGTTCTGTTGCAGTGTAAGCAACATGAAATAAGCAAATTATGTTTGCAGATGATTGGGCTGTAATCCTGACCAGAACCATCTCCTCTTACTTTCAATCGTGTTCACACAAAGGTCTGCATGGACAAAACACCTTTGTTTATTACAGTTTTCCACATGTTTTCATGGAGTTTCGATTTAAATTACATAAGTCATTATGTGAAATCTGTGTGACAAAGTCAATTGGGTTTAGTTTTTGTGCTGAAAATTACTGCTTTTTATTTTCATAACTGATGTGTTACAGTAACACATTTCCAATAATCTATAGTGACTGCTTAGATTTTAAACTGCAGCTACTATGAAACAATTAGTCTGATTTTATTTGGGGTTTTGCTATCTATCTCTCTATCTATAACACTGAATATTTTTGCTCTGGGTAGCAATTCCTCTCTGCAGACCGCTAAAGCTGAAGTACTGAACTAGTTTGAACATTGTGTTTGCATGCAATGCCAAGCATTCCTGTTGTACAGCTGGAAATGAATTCTCAAGTGTTGGAAGACGTTTCTTCCCCCATCCCTTAGTTTCAATAAATATTAGCTGTACCCCTGAGTGGAAACACACTCAACTGTCAACCAGGACAAAACAGAAGATTTAGGGATATTATACTTTAAACATGTTTTAGGCTGCATAACCGTATTCTGCCTCTAGAGAGAGGTATGTGTGTACTATTCTAACTTCCCTTTTACTCTGTGTTTCACGTTCAAAGACAAAAGTGATTTTGAGAGAGCTTGAACGAGATGGGAGCACTCACCGGAGAGTGTTCCCGGCCCTTGGACAGCATGTCTGAGTCAGGCAGCGTGTCGAACGGTGACAGGTTCTCATCGTCTACGTTGTCAAGTATCTCAGTCAAAGCTGTCAGCAGCGTGGCCTCACTCTCTTCATCGAGACCTTTACCCTGGGTTAAAGTTGTTTAATCTGTTTATTCAGAGCTTTAAAAATAAAAGCCTCAAATATTTTTTTTTTAAGATGCAAAGGTAAAATCTGTCTTGCCTCTAACGTTGGCACGTCCTCGAAGATGGAAAGGATGGAGGGGTCGACGCAGCTTTGGAGGCTTTCCCCGGAGCTGAGCCCTGCAGGCTGGACAGAGACAAGAGGATAAACGCTCCAGTTTTTATTTTGGCAAACAAAGAAATGGCAAATCATGTCATCAGCTTAAAAATATACATCAAATCATCTGTAACAACCTATTCGTTTTTGAGATTTAAAAACAGGTGGGGGGAGTTGCAGTGTTGCTGCACACTGCAGGTGAGTGGGCTGGAGGAAAAAAAAAGATTGTTATGTTTTTACCAGGACAGACAAATTCATGTGTGGTGAAAACATTGAACTGTGGAGCTGTTAAACCAAAGGAGCCCCACCCAGGGGCCTGATTTTAAAACTATTAAGCAGTCAACTGCAGACTCTATCCCAGCTAATAAACCGGCTAAAATCAGCTAGTTAGACCTAATACTCTAACCGCTAACTAGCAAAAAGGCAAAGTGTTTTGTCTTAACCAGGATTTTTTTTTTTTTTTTTTGCTTTTTCTGATTTAAATAAAAAGCAATTAAATTTTGTTTTAAAACAGAACTACTTGCTGCAAGACAATCTCAAATCGAAATGCTACAAGACTTCACATTCCTTTAATTACATGGCTTACTAAATCGTCTTAATCAGGTATCAGTGTCATTGATACACTTTAAAATGCACAAAAAGTACGACAAGATGTTGATAAATTTTTTTTTGGCATATATGAAAAAAAAAACCAAAAAACACAAAAACAGCCTTTCATTTTAATCCATTAGCCCCCTACACTCACTGACCCACGTGTTTCTATCTACAGCGCAGACATGTTTGAGCCTTCCCACTTTCCGTCCACAGGAAGGCTGCACTACCCACGTGTTGCATTACAACAAACCGTAGCAGGGCCCTCCATTTCTCCGTTATTATCCTTTTAAATCTGTAAAGCAAAATGTGTAATTATAACCCCTTACTCATAGAAGAGTTTCTCCACAAGGTGTTACTACGCTTAATTTATACTGCTGGACAATGTGCGTTGAGAACAGAGTGCAAAGACAGCCCTCCCTCCTGCGCATGTGTGAATAAACACATGTGGCTTTAAGTCCACAAGTATGTTTGAATGAAAACCGGTATGGCCACTGCAGTCCCAGTGCTGATAACCATTTGCGACTGTACTGGTTACAGTCATAAAGTAAACGGACTTATTCCACATTGCTGCAACGCGCCGCTGTCTAAATCACTCAGGATAGTAATTGGATCCAGTAAAAAAATTCAACTCAGAACCACTTTAAAGCTTACATTATGGTTAAAAAGGTGAGCTGAGCTGGACTGCCTTTTTTTTTTTAATCATCACCACGTGAGCATTAGCTTGGACACGGGGAGAAAATGCTTTCAATAAGCTTCATAATAAACATCTGACAGCAACTAAACCATGTGTAGTCATCCAAAGCGAGCATTTAATAATATCACACAGCTGTCACTAGGTCTTATTTAGATGTTGTTATTATTATTATGAGTTAAGAACCCGGCTATAACCAGCAGAGTAGCCCAGTAAGGCTTTCTCGTTCAGAAAGAACTCAGAACAGCAAAAAGGTCTTTCTGGTCTAATTCTGCAATAAAAAATACAACACATTGATATCGCTCCGTTATTAAAAAAGACGTAAAATATATTGTTTGATGTAGTAATACTACTCATTCATCCACGTGTCACTTTCCCCAAGCCTGCTTGCACGGCCGACGCAACAAGCCAGCTCTAAAAAGACACAGAAAACTCCAATCACAGATATCAGTCGGTGGGAAAAAACGAGTACAAGTTGTTCCTCACCTCGCCCAGTGTTTCCAATGGGAACAAATCCAAATTGCACGCCAATAAAGCCTCCTCGCCTGTTCCCCACCGCGCCGCCATCTTACATGCCCACTCCCTGCCGGCGCCTCGTTTGAGAATGAAAAAGTAGTGAATCAGTAGAGGAACAAGCCGTAAGCCGGTAGGAGACACGTGGTTCAGCAATCCCGGCAAAATGACGCAGAATGACGCCGAGGGTCAAATGTCGCGTGATGACGTTTTCTGTTTGTTTGTAGTTCTCTTTCCTGGTTCGCCTACAAACCCGATTGTTCGGCTTCCTAAGCAACATTTTACTAAATACTAAAACATTTTTTTCTATAGTTTATTATGACTACCCGCTGGGAAACGGAGAATCATGCAAAACAAAAATGCTATTGAGTTTACCAAACATCAAGCAGAAATAAAAAATAAGATCAATTTGGAAAAAAAATAAATTAATCTAAAATTAAGATTTGAGAGAACAGGGAACAGGATTATGTACGGAAGAGGATTAGGGCCACAAAAAAAAAAAAAAAAGTCAGAATTATTTTTTTTTCAGTAGCTCAGGAAAAAAAATCTCAGAATTCAGAGGAAAAAAAAACATTTCCGAGAAAAAAAAAAAATTCAGACAAAAAAATGTTTTTTACGGAAGAGGATTAGAGCCACCGAAAAAAATACTTAAAAAATTCTGACTTTAATCTCAGAATTCTGAGATTAAAGTCAGAATTCTGACTTTAAAGTCAGAATTCTTTTTTTTGTTTGTTTTTGTCGGTGGCTCTAATCATCTTCCGTACAGGATTGACAGAGCGGTGGAAAAGAAAAAAATATTTGCACTTTTAGGGAATTCAACAAAAGGGAAAAAAATAATACAAAAATGTAGAAATTCTGTCATTATTATGAGATCATCTTTTTATATTGTGGTTTTGCTTTAAAATAATAATACTTTGAGATAGAACATCATGCACATTCTGATGGAGTTTACATGATATCAGAGATAAATAATTCACTCTCAGGATTAGTGTTAAATTTATATTTGGCTTTCATTGAAAATAGCAGTTTTTCTGCCCCATTCAAACCTGAATTCAAAATTGTAAATTAAAGACAAAATCCTGTGGAGGACAGTAGTCACCTACAGGCCCCTAAATATTCATTGTTCTGGGAGATTTAGGTTGAAAATATTTTCAGTCAACCAAGAATAATCTGATACTGTGAGAGGTGTCTCTCAAATGATAAACCAATGTAAAGAAAAATCAGTTTGGTGAAGCACATTGTAATAATAATTGCTTCTAATAACAATTGGTATGTTGAAAGTTAATAATAAATTTCTCAATAACCAGTCAATAATTAATGAGTATCATAGCAACCAAGCTCATTTTACTGCTCTAAGCAGCTTTTTGCAAGTCTCCTCTGGTATTTTAAGGATTTCTCTTAGGTGAAGTCTTTGAGTTTCTAAGGCCTCTTGCCATCAAAATAATCTTTCTATCTCTCCTAAGTCAGGATTGTTAATATTACTTCTCGTTGTAACATATTGGTTAAGTTAAAATGTTACTTTTAGCCTAACCTTTCCAGGAGTATGAATAAATTTGCTCTTAAATGTGTACAGTACCAGACATCAAGAACAATTAGCATAAAAATGAAAAGTGCAATGAGAAAACAGCCAGTGACGAGATGAAGAGATTAAACAGCGTAAAGTACAAAAGTGGGGGGAGATTAATTTCTCATTATGACTTGTACTGTAAGTCTTAGAGAAGCTATTGGCAAATCCCAAAGTCTCATAGGTAAAAATGGATTACAGGCGAACCAAACCACACAGCAGCTTCCAGCCCATGTGCACAAGCTGTGTGGTCTCAGCACGGTTTACCACTTTGTCTATCAGTGTGTTCTCCATTCGTCAGAATCTCTGCTGGGTGGAAACAACTCCTAGCCAAAAGCCTTTTGCAGTATTTAAGAACTCTTTCCACATTCTCCAACAGCGTTCTCATCATTTGGTTCAAAATACATGTGATGCTGACCTTTGAAGCTGTCTTCAAACAGAGCTGCGGAAAAACAGGAGATGCTTTAGGTCATTTGCCTGTTAGACTGAATCCCATTTCAAACATTTCAGAACAGCAGGGTGTCCAAATAGTTTCTGCTGAGAAGATTAAAGTTAATTTAGAGCCCTCGTTGCTCTAAAACGAAGAGATTCCAGGATCACTCTTGGAAACAAAGGGGTAATAAATTATATCAATTAACACAGTTTTAAAGGCATAAAAACACCGCTATGTTCAGTCGGAAGTGTTATAGTACAACATATTCACTATCATTGTTAATTATTTAATCACAAATAACCATAATCATTTGAGTTTTTTTCTAAACAAGCCTAAGAAGAAGAAAACACAAAGATAATTTTAAATTCAGTGTAAATTCTACAGCCAGTGAATGATTTATTTCTATTGGAGTTTTGCAATGAAACTTTGCTCAGAAAGTACACTCTAAATATGAAGCTGAATGACAATAAAGTCTGTTTATGTCTGAGCTTTCATTCAGACTAACCATCCTCATCCTTCAAGGATGTTTGAAGATTAATGCACGTAAAATCTGCCATTTAGGAGCAACTATATAAAAACACAGTTCTTCAAATTATATCCATGATTGTGTTGTCTTTGAGAACCAATTTCTTATTTTCCTAAACCAAATATTTCTGATACATGCCATTTTCTAATGGCAGCAGTTTTTTCAGATGTTCATCATCAGGTAAATAAATGTTATAGATTATCATTATCAAGGGAAAATGCATACATGAAATAAATGAAGGAATAATGAAATGTTTATGTAATTTGCTATACATGATTAAACAATTCAGTAAAAAAAAAAGTCCTGATAAAATGTTACATTTATTATATGCAGAAACCACACACTGCATAATATTTTCACTATTTCTCTAATTATTTCATAGTTTCTTGTTGCAGAGTGTTGTGAATTCATTTTATTTGACAGGATTACCTGCCAAAGTCAGTCAGCAGGGATAATGTTGTTATGGGCAAGATAATTGGTCTGCAGCTAAACTGCTGCGCAGGCTAACCAATTACATGTTAGTGTCTAACTGTGCAACCATAATAACAGTTTAAAATGCTTCATGCTTTAAATGCTTTAAAATGGTGGCACAGAAGTTATAATGTAACTTATACATAAAACATTAAATATAATAAATGCACCTTTTGATTATTGATTGAAATATTTTCTAATCTTATTGTGTGTTTTTTTTAGGAATGCATTAATGGTACATTCACACAAATATTGATATTTTTATTTTATGAATATGTGTATCACTATTTTCTTTTAGATGCATATGCATCACATGTGAAGTTTAATCTAGATCTTATACACACTGAACCTATATCCTCTCAGTCTGAGATTAACTCAGACGAAAGAATTCATTTAGTGTTTGAGTTTAAAGATTTACATACATTTTAGTGTTAATTAGAAATACATTTTTTTATTTTTTTTTTAGCATTTTTTTCTCCGAAGAGTTTTTTTGCGGCGCTAGTGGCTCGCATTTTCCACAACAGTAGGCTGACAGGAAGGGGGAAGGAGAGGGGGGAAGACATGCGGCAAAGGTCGCCGGGACCGGGAGTCGAACCCGCGACGTCCGTGTCGAGGACTGAGGCCTCCAAACGTGGGGCGTGCTAAACCACTGCGCCACCACAGCGCGCCCCAGAAATACATTTTAAACCACATGTTGGCCTTGTATGGCCTTCCACATGATTTTCATACTAGCTTGCTGGATTATCAGCTCATTCCTCCAGGTTTGTGGGTCACCTTGCCCACACATATTTCAGTTCCACCCGCACATTTTCTGTTAGACTAAGGTCAGGGTTTTGTGATGACCAGTCCAAAACATTAACATTGTTGTCCTTACACCACTTTGTAGCAAATTTAGCTGTATGCTTAAAGTTACCATCTAGTATTAGACCCATTAGCACCAAAGCTCTCTTTCGCTGATTTCTTGAGACGTTGATCCAGCATTTCCACATAATATTTTGAAGCACATTGGTTATTTGTGCATCCACACAACATTATGCAGACTTTGAAGCATCTTCCCCCCACTCTTCCCCTGCAAATGTAATGCAGTGCGTAATGGCTAAATATTTCAATTTTAGTTTCATAAAACCACGGAACATGTATTCAAAGTTAAAAGCTTTTTCACTGAGTGCATTTTCAAAAGGCAAATCTGCCTTTTCATCTTGCTTTTAGAGTACCTCGGTACAGGACTCATTTTGCTGTGGATAGAAACACTCTTAGCAGCTTCAATCGGCAGCTTCACAAGGTCTTTTGCTTTTGTTCTGAGATTGATGTGTACATTTCACATTGAAACACACTCATCTGTAGAACCCACAATCTCTCTCCCTTCTCAAAACTGTGATGGTTAGATCTTCTCATGCAGTTTATATTTGCATTTGGTTGTTTGAACAGATTGATGTGGCAGCTTTAGGCATCTGCAATTTTAACTAGACTTGTGGAAGTCCATGATTCTCTCCCTTGTATTTGATTAACATCTGCCTGATATTTTTGATTGTCTTACGGTGTCACAATAAGAGCCAGTGTTTTCAATGTCGATTTAAATATTCATGAGTTCTGCAATGTTGTTAACTAACATGGATGCTTATTAAGCTATGACATTATCATCTGTCATCATCAACAGTTTACAGAAATACTCTGATCTCTGTGTATGTCAACAAATTTACCAAGAGTAATAGCAGAAGCTTTTAAAATATTCTCTCTCTGATTATTCTGGAATATAGAAAGTAGAAATCATTTTGGTAATCATAACAGGAAAAGTTTAGATTGATTTAAGGTAAATAAATAAATAAATAAATAAATAAATAAATAAATAAATAAATAAATAAATAAAACTTCTGCGTTTTATTATACATTGTACATAAATATTACCAATTTCAACTTTATAAATATTATTTATTTTTTTGGAATGTGGCAAAAAATAAACTAATGGTAACTTATAATACCATTAGTAATCAGTTTCTTTTATTGTTTTTAGCAGCAGCAGTAGGGATAATTGTTTCTTTCCTGTTTTAAAAAAATCACATTCACCATTAACATTTTAAATGTTTGTGTAAATCTGTTGATCCAGTAGTGTTTTATCATGCTGTGAAAATCATACTGGTTGGTTGTTTTTTAACAACACACTATTTTCTCCACTGTTCTCATTACCAGCAGTTGCTGGTTTGGATTTAAAGTGCAGCACATCTGTGATTGCTTCCAGCATGCTCTCCAACTTTCTGCCGTCATAACAAACCCAGACATTTTGCCTCTGATGTCGCTCATGCCTGCTTACGCACATTGCTGTACATTTGTGAGATTGTCTGTCTGTGAGTGAGACAGAGAGAGGAAGAAAGGAAGATAGAAAGAAAGGAAGAGGAGCGCCGATGTACCCCAGCACTCTCCCAAACTGCTACCTACCTACCGGTGCTCTGCCGTTGTCATGGTTACAAGCCTCCCCTCCCACCTCACGGTCGTCTTTCTCGCTGGGTACAGGGAGATGAGAGGAGAGGAGAAGTGGATCTGGCTGCTGCCTCTGCGTCATATTCATACCAGTGCAGCTGAAAGCTTCCCCCTGGCCCCCTCCACCTCACCAACACACACATCCACCTCCTCCTCTTTCTTCCTTTCCTTCTTCCTTTCCTTCTCATCATCCAATTTGCGCACTGCCAGGTCCCCCTCAACCACCACCACCAGCGTCTCTCCATTTGTGTTAGGTATCTGCACCTGCTTATCACAGCACTCCGTCTCTCTCGACTGGACCTGCTGCGTTGGTGACCTGAGAGGACTTTCATCAAGCAAGTGAGGGAGAGGAGAAGAGAGGGGAAGACAAAGGTAAGCACTGGCAGGAAGGATATTTAAGTATGTTTGTGTCTGAAAGAGAGAGTGTGGGAGATAAGAAGGAAAGAAAGAGAAAAAGCAAAGAGGTGTAGGACATGTAAAAAAAAAAAAAAGCATGAGGAGAAACCATCTGTGGCAAAGATATCAAGAACCACCAGGAGTGTTGGGGGTATTATGGTGAAATTTATTTAAAAAATGTGGACCGTTGGTGCACAAAAACAAGTGTTTGATGTAAAACAACGTGGTGAGAGCAAATGTGAGCCTCAGTCAGTGAGCTTGTGTGCAAGCACTTTGCTGTGTGTCACATATTGTTATTGAGCTGCTGCTATTACGTGTTCCCACGGCGGCGAGAGGGATTCGAATGCAGGGAAGGGGGGGGGGCTTGATTATTTTCTCTGAGAGCTTTCCGAGCAATGTGAGGACGTGTTGACAGAGTGGCAATCTCTGCACCTTGAAGAGAGCTTAGAAAGAGTGTGTCTAACAGGGCAGTTTAGTCCTCAACACAAATCTCTTGAAACGGGTCATAATACCCCTTTACCATTACTTCCCACGCACTTCATCTTTTATTTCTTTAACAGGCAGCAGTGGAAATGTCCCCCTTTCTCCTCGCCTTTTTATTTATTCTACTGTTCAGAGTTTACAGTAGCGAGATCTGTTAATGTTAAACTACAACCGTGGCATCTTTACAAGCATCACAGGAAAACAAAACATATGAGAGGGATGAGCACACAGAGAGAGAAAGAGCGAGAAAGACCAAAGGGAAAACAAGATCGCTGTCTGCAAAGGGGAAATAAAAACAGGAGAAAAAAGGGGGGGCCTGGAGGGTTGCTCATTGTATCTTGGTCCTGACAGAAGTGTCTGACATGGTGTATGACATTTAACTGTGATGTCTCTGTCAGTGCGACGGAGTGTGGGGAATGTGCCTGTCAGCTTTGATTTCAACAGAGACACGTTTATTTGTCTTCTGTAAGTGAATTAGATGACAGACAGAAAACAAGGATCTTAAGTTTGTTACACTGAGCTTCAACCAGGAGAGTGTGTGGGGGTCAGTCGAGGTGAGGATGGGGTGTTGTTGCTGAGATTTGGCAACATGATGGTGCCAGCATTGTCTTGTGGGAGGGAAGACAGGGAAGCTGGTCCCAATGGAATGGGAAAACAATATCATAGGCTGCAAAAGACTCCAGGCTGTGCCAGAGTTTCACCTTCCAGCCCTACAATAAGTAGCGTTGACCACCACAGACAGGTTTAAATCCGAGCATACTTAGGTGTTGGAATGCACAAACCTACTTGAAAATGAATGTCTACTTTGTGTTTGCCTGTCATATAAAATACTCAGGACACATTCTGAGGTTTGTGGGTCAAGAAGTGGCAAAAAGTGAAAATGTTTAGGGGTATAAATAGTTCTTCACCATACTGTGGTCTTAGACATTTGCTGTAATTCAGTTAAACAACAAATTACACAAATAACATAACCTACCTAGAGTGCATAAACTTTATGAAATAATACTTAAAAATCTTTAAACTTTTCCTTTGTACAAGGTGAAAGTTTTTATTTTATGCCATTTCCACACAATGTTTTCCTTTCACTTTTTGCTACAGTGCTTGACATAGAGTACCAAAACACTATATCTACTATAATATCTTTCAGAAATGTTGATATATTGTTACAAAAATATTTTTTCAATGGAAGTACATTGCATCAGAAATTGTTATTGCATATACAGTACTGACCACCAGAGCAGCTCTGACTCCATTATTTATGTTATGGTAGGAAAGTATAAGCCCTGGCTTCAGGAAATTCCTTTTTTGATAAATTGTTGGTTTGTAAAATGGTGTTTCATTTTGTTTCCATTGTCTTGGTAATGTTGAAAATTTACCAAAAATAAATCCAATCTGAATCTGAATCTGAATGTTTACTGACGTCTGTTGTGCATTGCACAACTACACACAGCACAGATCGAACATGGTGAAGAGACATTTAACTTACAGGAGTTTTTCATTATGTCTGAGCTGAAAGGCCTTGTTGTAGTTGTAAAGACCAGTGACTTCATGCAGGGAAAAATGGAAAAAAAGTGAAGTGCAATTAATTCTGGCCTTTGCTCCAACCCAATGTTTTGTTAGAACATTAAGATTGAGTGTGCCGGGGTGGATACTTAAGAAAACTGCTCAAGAAAGACTGAAGCAATAAAGAAAAAAACAGCTAAACTTGTAGACCCTTCAATTTGAGACTCATCCAATGGAAAAATTCAGATGGTTGACATTCCTTACTCTGAGTCATTAGGTTTTATACGCTACAACTAACCAGTTTGAGCCATGGCTTGAAAGTTTTTGCCTAGAAACTCTCTCCATCCAGTCTAATGGAGCCTTTGCTGTTTTGCAAAGAGTGGTCCAAAATCCTAATCTGTAGTGTGCCAAGCTATTGGGGATGTACCCCAAAAGACTTACAGCTGTGATTACTGCTAGAGGTGGATTTACAAAATACTGACTCAGGAGAGTTGAATACAAATGCATGTAATACTTTCCAGACTCTTGTACTTTATAGTTAGGCCCTAATTTGTGTTGGCCAATAACATAAATACTCTGAAGTTTGTGAGAAATGGGTAAGGTTTCAGGTGTTTTTAGGTTTAGAACATAGTGACACCGAGACAGATTAGTTAATGAAACTGTCTGTAGTCATCTGTCGAGAACACAACAACAAAGGTATTAAACTTCTGGAAGTAAGTTGTGTGCGTGTGCTTGTGTGTGTGAAACTGTAAAAATATGGGCTTTGTGAACAGAATTTATGGGGTGGACACAAGCAAAACCAGAGAGGTGGACAACGTGACCAAAATAAAGCCTCTAGAGATTAAACAACAAAGTAGAGAGATTTAACAAAGAGAAATGAAAGTACAAAACAATAATAATCAAATTAATTGTGGTGACATCTGAAGCCAAGCCAGGCTGCGTACCTGCAGTTTTGTTGGGCCTGAACACGTGCATGCTGCATGTACACGTCCTCCGTGCCTCCCGTGGGTCTCCAGTGTCCCTGCGCTCTAGGAGGCTTTTGCATTTTTAATCGATCCTGTCTGTAGTGATTAACACTAGTGTTCTCTCTGCAGCAGAAAAACAAAAAGATGGAGCGGGATTCGGAAAGAGAGATGAGAATCTGTCATACATGAGGCACAGTGTGTGTATGCGTGCGCATTCGTGTGTGTGTTTGTTTGGCAGTAATTACCCTCTGCCTCTGGGCTCCTACTGAGTATGTTTATCTCCCACAGCAGCACAGGGCAAAAATAGATGATGCATCACTGCCACACATGCACTCACGCCTTTTGCATTTTTCCCTTTTTCGTCTCTTTTGCCCTAATTGCCTCCCTCCTGCATTCTCCATTTCAAATGTGCATTCGCCCTCACTCTGATCCACATTCCCTCCTCTAGTCTCACACACTGCCTAGACTCTTTCTTCCTGTTTCACTGCTCTCTGGTTTTCCCTCCCACTCATGTTGCAATATGTCTATTAATGATGCAGCTTGAGCACTGCTGCCAACTTCCTGCCTCTGACAGAGAGAGAGGAGTGTGGTTGTGTTGTACATGGCCTGCTTTTTCACCACTCCCTCTTATCTCTCCTCCCCTCTATGTCTGTGCTGTTTTCCTCAGAGTTAGCCCATGCGAGCTGCGTGTGGACTGAGTGCAGCTGTTTCGTTCAGAGAGGAGCCCAACATGTGAGAAGATGTCTGTTGGAGGCTGTGCTTGTCCCGGTGAGTGCTCACTCTTTCCTTCCTCCTCTGTCTCTGCACTTAGCGGTGCTGTCAGAAAAAAAATGACTTATGCAAAAAGTGCTGCAAAGCCCCCTGGAGCCAGCACCAAGCTGTGTGACTTCTGGGTGTTTGTGTGTGCATGTGTTGGTGAAACCAATGCCAGACTTTTTAACACTAGGTTAAAAACTGAAGCTGCCACACTGTGGGATTGAGTTGTTCAGCAGAGCCTCTCAGTCACGCTGGCTTGCTGTGCAGCAGATCAATGGCTCAGAGTTTTACCACAGACAGAGAAACTGAAATATCGATAGGTACTTCATTTGCTGGCAGTTTTTACTCATTTTTGCAGCTTTATCTTTCCAGTGCAGGCCTGGAAAGATAAAGCCTGCAGGCCTGTTTCTAGGTTATTTGAAAGTGGTAGAGGCTGATGAATAGTCATTGCTCTCCAACTGTTTGTTATATTATTAAAGTACTAATAATGCTCTCTATAATATTTTAATATTCTAATTTTTTGTTCTTTATAGAGTCACTTTGAGTCTTATAGTTGATTTACAAGGTATATTAATCTTAGAATCTGCTCAGGAAGCTAGCCTGCAGCCTGCCGCTTTACAGACATGCCGCTTACAGGAGTTTTTATAAGAGAGATGGGTTATGCTACTTCAGTTTTTTCACCATTACTGTCAGGAAATAGTTTTCATACAGACAAATACTGTCTGTATGACAATGAGAAATTTAAATAGTCAAATTTCTCGAGGGAGAAATAGTCAAATTCTTTCAGCTTAATGACTGACAATTCACAGCAACTGTTGGGGAAGGGTTACATCACTTGTGTGTGTGAAGTCAAATTTCCTGGTACAGAATACAACAAAATGCTTCTGAAGTAAGACTTTTTAGGGGGTGGGGGTAAGCAATACATAGATATAGACATATTGCCTTAGTGTTTGAATGCAGAAAAGATAGAAACAGATGTTATCGGCTTACAGCTGCCGCCAAAGCACATAGAAATCCTATTTTATATGAGCAGCAGTCATTTTGAACTTTGAACTCAAAGCTGTTCATCAAGCTCCAACTTTATTTTTAATATTTGAATGCATAAAGTAGAACAGAATACAATGTTATTAGGTAATGGTGGATTAGAATTAGGAAATCCCACTATCGTTTTGACTTGCAATAGATTGTGCTAAACCCGGGTGTAACATCCTTTCCAGATCCAATCTCTAACTTCCAAGATACATCCAATGGAGAAAAATTAGTTGACTAGATGAATAGAAGAAAAGTTGTTCTTCCCTTCTGTCTAAACAACATAAGAATAAAAGAGAAAGGTGAAAATATATCTTCACAAAGATGTGGATCAATGTCTAATTGAGGTTGAATGGTGATCGGGCAGAAGAAACTAACAAACCAAGGCTGACCTTTAATATCTTTATTTTGGCAAAAATTGGATGGGACCTTTTCAATGTATTTTACTGGATAAATGAAGCCAAAGACTGGTCAACCTTCAATAGGGATAAAAGAAGATGTACATGAATGTCCAATGATCGAAATATATGCTGCATACAACTAAAGACAACTTGCACCTTCTCCATCATCTCATTAAAAGGTCTTTAATCTGTATAAACAGTATGACATTTTCTTGTTTGCTTTTGCCGTTTTAAAATCGTATCCTTTTAAAAGCTTGATAAATCTTGTTATTGGTCTAACCTACCAATGCTTGGTTACACCTGAATGAGACTCTACTAACTCACAGGCTGTGAAATACATTTAAGCCTCTTTCCCTTGGCGAGTTTTAACAATTAATGAGGGTGCTAAAGATTAAAAAAGAGCTGAATTTGCTTTAAGCTAAGCTACTTATTTTTAAGTGTGACTTTGCACTTTACCTTTCTGTGTGTTTAATGTTTCTCTACAGTAATTAATGTTGACATCTGAGATTAAAAATTGATATTTGCAAAAATTACTCTAAATCTTGCTTGGATGGAGCTCCCACACTCGGTTTGCATCACACACAGACGGAAACTCTCTACAATGTTTCCTTCTGGATGTCTCTATTTGGCAAACAAATAGTTTTGGCCTATTTTAAAAAGCAAATGGAAGAGTATGCATAAATGTTTTCTATGTTTTTTTTCTTGCTCTCAATTTGTCTTCTACTGAGAGGGAGATCACTGCTTTGTTTGTGGAAAATGTGGGAGCAGAGGACGGACTATGTGGCACGAGGGAGTGAGTATTAGACAGAAATTAAACTATAGCATCTGCTCCTGGGAAAATCAGAGAAGGCAGATTGAATTAGAGCTTCAGAATAATTTGAATGAGGCTGCCTTGATTCATTAACAATAGCCCATCAGGCAGTGTATTAGGTCTTTGCTTGACTTGTTCCCTTTCCTCCCTCCCATCCAGCTTTCTCGCTACCTTCTGTAGTTTTCCTAGTATCTCAGTCTTCTTTCACTGCCAGACTTTACTGTGGAGCAGCAACTTTTAATCACATCCATGTGTTTTTGAGGGATGTATATAAAAGAACAAAGTGCAGCAGAAAGACCTGCCATCATTCAAAGACTTGCAAGCTACAAATCCTGCCATGCAAATAAGCATGTGCCTGCAGTCTCATACACAGACACAGACTTATGTGAGCAGCCTGCTAGGACAAGTTTAGGCTGGTAGATCTCATAGATAAGCTCGCATGCTTCAGTCTCCCTCTTCCTTCTTAGGCAAGAGCAGCAAATCAACATGTTTGCATACTTTGCATTTTCATGGCAGAGTAGATGGAAGATCTCCCGACATGCTTTTAGAGTACTTTTATGGCACAAACAAATTCAAATTAAAGCTAAACTTTCTATGTCATGAAGTCATCCTTCGCTTATTGGGTGAGAATTTCACATGATGCAACAGAGGAGTTTTGCACATGTTCTAATAAATAACAGGCTGCTCCCGTCTGTCTTGTTCTTCTGCAACCCCGTGGCATTCTGCTGTTGCTGGGACTTAGCTGTGAATCAGCCCTTTTCGGGCTTTGCTCCATGCATGAAGAAGATTCGTCCTAACACAGAGGAGCCAATCACATCCTTTGTTCTGGCTAAATGGTAAAAATAGATTGCCTCCGAGCTGAAGATACCCCCACCTCACAACAGCCTGACTCAAGCATGCGCTCCCCTCTGCTCACCACTCTCTCTTTTCCTCTCTGACCCCCCCCTCTCTCATCTCTTCGTCTTTGACTCTTGCTTCCCTTGTTGCCTTTCTGCAGGAACAGCAGCGTTACCTCATGCAGAAAGTCACAGTGTCTCCAATTGGGAAAAAAAGTGACTTAAAGCAAGATGGCAGTCAAACAGCAAGCACTTTTCTCTCTCATTTTTTTCCATTACTGTTACACAACAACCCCACCACAGCCTCAGCCTTATCTTTGTTGCACTAAAACGCTTGAGTCTCTCGGCAGTTCCCTCTGCTGTTCTCACTTTTTCCCATTCCTTCCGTGGCCTTTTCTCCGAACCCACAGATTTTGTTTGTTAGATCAAAATGGCTGTGTGTGCAGAGGCAGAAAGAAAGAAGGAATGCGTGGGAGAAAGAGATGCTGGGGAATCAGGGAGGGGGGGTTGCGGAGTGGCGCCGAGCTGCGGTGATGTCACATCTGCTTTGGGCTGACAGGATGGCAAAAGAAAGCTGCCACGGGCCTCAGCAGCTGAGAAGAAGGGGAGAAAAATAAATGCTTGAGAAGGAGAGATTTGGATCAAAGCACAAAGTGTATTCTGTAAGAGATCTGCAGAGCGGTGAAAACACGACGGCATGTTTGGAACCAGACGACAGAGGATGATGCTGCTGAGACTGAAAACAAAAAGAGACACTTGTGTCTCTGCGGTTGCAAGAGAGTGTGCTTAAAGCACAAGTAGACAATTCAATAAGCAGCCAAAAATATCAAAAATAAACTATGCTCATAGCAAATGGCACACTGTGCACTTGTTGATGATGTTGTTACTTTGACATAATGAAGGTTTATATGAAACCTGTTGCTGTGAGACAATAAGACCAGAGAATGCTCCTACAAACATAAAATAGATTACATCTGAAGCATTTGGACAATAAATTATCCATTGTTGTTATTTAAGAAATAAAGAGCATCTACAGCTAGAGCCACATGATATAATCACAAAAAATCAGCTTCTTTGTTACTCAGTTTGAAAGTAGGAATCAAGTTGCAAAAAAAATACATAATTATATTGTCTTATGACGTCAACATTCCAACACTGATATCTAAAAACATCAATATGCATCAGAATAGAAAAGTTCATTAATTTATTTTACAAATTACATCCATATTGATTACAGAGTGATGTAATTCAAGCATTTATTTCTGCTCATCTTAATGATTATGACTTACAAAAACCCATATTAATTCTTTTTAAATGTAATGCTTCTCAAGGCCAAAGAAAAATATATATTTTATACAAAAAATGTTTGGCCACTGAAAATAATGAATTGCTGCATCAACGCAGTGCAGCATGGAGGTGATGAGCCTTTGACTCCTCTGCAGAGGTGTTAAGAAGCCCGGCTTGGTTTAATTGCTGCTTTCAGCTTTCCTGCATAACTGGTTCACATGTCTCCGTCTTCTTCTTCTCAACAATACTCAATATATTTTTCATGGAGTTTTGGTCAGTCCATTTCGCTGGTCAGTTCAGTTGTGCTATCATGGTAATTAAATTTAAGTTTAATTAGCATGCCAAGTTCAGATAAAAACTTAAAATAGCACCTCCATAAATCTTGTCAGCAGAGAAAAATTATCTTAAATTTCTTTGGATGATGTATGTCTCCGCTCTGAGACACTGGCTTCCAAACAAAATACAAACTTTACTTCCATCGGTAAAGAGGACTGAGAAGCACACAGCAACGGTCTAGACTTTGTCCAAATTATGGAATGGACATTGTTTTGCGGACTTATCTGAACTTCAGCACACTTTTTGTCACCGTAGCTTTTCCTTCCACTCAACTTTCTGTTCAGGGAAACTAATGGACAGTGTACCGGACAACTGTGAAATCTTAAGTGTTCACCAGCAGTGAACACATAGGGGGCAATGATTATAGGTCATAATATAACATTTTTGTATCGATAAATACAATCTTTCACTAAGCAAAAGCAATATTTAATTTTTCTCATCAGGTGCAAGTTATGATAAGATAACATAAACACTGCAAATTAATTTTTAAAATATATGAGTTTCCCATTAAAAACTGAGACTGGAAAAAAAACTATTCAAATATAACATCGTTGTACACCTGAGATCCTTATTTACAAAAAAACTTCGCATCTTATTTTTACTTATATTTGGGGTCATCTGAAGCGCTATAAAAGAACATTCCATTTGCCACATTTATATTTATCATGCTTCGATTTATCCTGCTTTCAGGCTGCTGAGCTTCTTTTTGTCAGCCCACAGTTGCATCCTCGTAGCGCAGTGCTGCGTTAGTGCTGCCTTGTTGCTATCACTACCAGTCAGTTGTCACAACAGTTTCCCTGTCAGGTTTGTGCCTACGCCGTGGTGTCTCCAACAGCAGCAACAGGAGTTTGAACATCCTGTTCAGCACAAAAAGCTTCACTATTGCTCCACGAATTTGTGAAAGGAAGGACTTGCCTGAGTATTTTGGTTTTCAAGGCAGGTTGAATCCACGGAAGTGTATATGATAGCTGTCTTAATCCAGTTGAACAATTCTCAAGCTAGGTTAGAGATTCATTGATGAACCTAATTATTAATAATCCATACATGATTATTTAGGACAGTTCTTGCTTTGTATAAGAAACATGTTGTAGGTAGGCCTGAATGTAATGTAACTCAGCTCTACATAAAATTATATGGCCATGTTTTTTTTTGAGTCTATATTCTATAAATACAGGAGGATACATAAGAACTTGTGTGGTACCAGACCAGTTTCCAAAGCCTAAAATAGGCAGTCAGCTCTTTTTCCCAGACCTAGTCTTATCAGGAAATCTATGTATATAATAAAGGTGACTCTGACTATTTTAAAATTATTTCTGATTTCATTTCAGATATCTTGTTGGATCTAACATTAATTAGTCCTTTTCACTGCTTATTTAACTTCTTAATTTGGTAGAGATTTGCTCTTCTGTAATTGTATGATTCAGGAGGCCTTATTTCAGTTGAAAATATTTAAGCCCACAACTAAAATGAAAGACCAAACACAAGGAAATGTAATAACCATCAAGGCAAAAGGTATTGTAGACAGATTCTGCTCTGAAGACACACTGAAACATTCTCAGCACTGGCCAGCAGAGGGAGATGCTGCACTTTCACCGCTCTCTACACAAAAGCCAGCCAGCTAAACATAGTCTGAGTAAACAAATGAGAAAATATGACATCCATCCAACCATCCATCCATCCATCCATCCATCCATCCATTTTCTACCCCCCGCTTCGCCAATCTCCAGTAGACTCATTACGTCATTTAAGTATTGTGATTCTGCACAGACCTAAAAATGTACTATGCTCAAACAGCTTAACAGTTGGGGCTAGCTAAATGCACTTGTGTTTTTAATATTAACTTATGTTTAATGTAGAACTATTAAAATTGACAGATTCAACCTTTTCTGAATAAAAAAGAAAAACAGCTGCATTTTGTATTGAAGGCAATTGAGATTAATGATCAACTACATGTAATACAGGTGCTTGTTATAGAACCAGTGGTTCACATCACAGTAGTCATGTCATTTTTCCTTAATTTGAACAATATTGCAGCAAATATAGTATTTGGAGATGATTTCTTGTGCCTCTTGAAAGTTTTACTTAATTTATTTATTTATTTATTATTATTGGTGATTTGATCTTTGGGCTTTTTCAGTTTTCTTTTACTGCAGTAATTGCATTATATATGTACAAGGAAGTAGTTAGGAACGTTATCTCAGTTCATCAGCAGGCCAGGGCAGCAAACATTTATCACTAAGTGTTTGAGTGTACTATTCCTGAACATTTTGTACTTTAAGTTGATTCACTTTTGAGGTCTTTCAGTCGGATTTAGAACATGACGCAGATATGGCATTTAACTGCATGAACATACTCATGCTTTCATTCAAACCATTCAGCGGAAGCTCTTACTGTTTAGTCGTCTAGCTGGAAATTGAACCACGGTTCCAGTCATGTCTTTTTCAGCCTGCTACAGGTTTTCTTCCAAATTATGTTACCTCAATCCATCTTCCCATCAGCACTACGCAACCTACCTGAAGAAAAGCATCAGCATGTGTTCAGGGAGAGGTCTAGTGTTGGCTTCTTTCAGATATACTGTAGGATGTTGGTCAAAAAGGTCAATTTTTGTCTCATCTGACCAGAACACCTTTTTCTTTCTTGCTGTGTCCATCACATGTTTGCTGCTGACAGTTTTTCAGTTGACAAATTGTTCCATCTGAGCTGTGGATCACTGCAGCTCCTCCAGAGTTACCAGCTTTTTTGCTGCTTCTCTGAGTGAACAATTGTAGCTTTTTGGTTGTGCTGCACTCTTTCCATTTTCAGATAATTAAAAAGGGCTCCACAAGTTGTGCTTAGAATATTTAACAATGGAATCCTGCTTAAAACTTTTCTAGACTTTATCCCTTACCTGTCTGCAGTATTGGTATTCATGATGCTGCTCTCTACTTTATAATGTTCTCTAACAAACCTCTGAGATCATAACAAAAGAGCTGCATTTATACTGAGATTAAATTACACACAGCTGACCTCTAATTGGCCCTTTTATGATGGTTTAAGCCATTTTCCTTGTACTGGACTGCACTTAAAGAGTAAAGAGGGATTAATAAATATATAATAACACACTTCCAACTTTAATTTCTATTAGCAGAAATACTAATTTCATACATACTTAACCATGTATGAACGTAACTTTTAAGTGTTCACTAAAAAGCTAGCGATAAACTATGCTAACTTTAGACCCACACAATGCTTTGTGTTAGCACTACAAGCCCAATATAATAAAATAAAGCTTACTGTCATAACAGGATAGAAGTTGAGAAAGTTGCAGGGGTATGAATAATTGTCTTAGACACTTTACTTGTGCTTTTCTGTTTGATGGAATATTAAATCTAAATTCACACTTTAACTTTATGTTTTTGTTCTGTGCCTGGTGTGAGATTTATACAGTGAGAATTGCTGTAGGTCAAATGCACTTTTCACTCTGCTGCATTCCAGGCTTATTGAGTTCCACAAACTGAGTGGCAGCTAAAGTGAAAGCCTCAACAAATGGGCTTTAAATGCACCCTGAGACCACAAAAGGTTTTCTATCCTTCAGATATATTGCTTGTAAACACGAGAGTAGATATTGACTGAAAGTGAGGCTGCAGATCACATAACTTTAAGGCTATGACAGGCTTAGAGCTGCAGTCCAAATAAGGAAGCATTTGAAAAGTTGTCTGGAATTACATAGATTTTCTGAATGGAACATTTTAATCAACCTAAGTGACTTTGAGAGAGATTTTGAACTTATGAAGAATCTTTTTTACTCATCATGAAGTTTAGACCAGAGAGACTTTTCGTGATTAATTTATTATCACATACAACTCTGTAGGACATAATCCAAACAATTATTTGTCTGTGGTAAATGCTAAACTTGGCAAATTTGATGGGGAAAAAAAAGCCTATAGATCTTGTGTTTGTTTATTGTTCACATTATTTCATGTAAAACTATTATAATCAAGCTAATAAGATAATACAAGATTAAAAGTTAAAAAAAATCTAATCAAACGGGCACACAATTGTAGGTATAAAGTTTTGAATAAAATGCAATTTCTGATTTTAAATGAACATATCCACGTTATGCCAGCCAGTCTTAACTCTTTTGCATTGGCTTCCCATTCCAGAATTTATTTAAAGACACTTCTTAATGCATTTTAAGTCCTAAATACATTAATTTCATTTCATGTTCATATCTATCTAACCCTGAGAAATCTCAGATCAACAGAAACATTTGTCCTAAATGTCCTTAGATCATGATTTAAATCCCAAATGAGACAGAGCCTTTTCAGTTACTGTTAAAGTAGATTTTTTTTATTATTCTAATCATTATTTGTCATTTTTTGCTTTGTTTAATTAGTTTACATTGCTCATTCTACTTGTTAAATGAATAAGATGAAATGTGTTGCACTTTGGACAAGAAAAGACTCTGAAACACATTCATCTGCTTACCTGCTTACTATATAATATCTAAAAATTACAGTGGTTCTCAAAAGTGTACATACTCCTGTTAAAATGCAAGGTTTTTTGATGTAAATTAATGTTAATTTGATAAATCAGTTAAAAACTATTTCTACCTTCAAAGGTGCATAAATCCTGTATAATCAACCCTCCAAAACAAAGAAATTTATAACAGGAATGAATCTCAAAAATAAACTAAACTAAAACATTGTAGAAATATTCACACCCTGAATTAAAACTATACAGAAGCACCTTTTGGTATTGTCTGGCCCTCTCTTGAATCCACACCTTCTATGAATAATGTCAAATCTGGCAAATCATAAATAAGGTTCAGATGCTAACATGTTTTTTATGCTTTTACTAAAGCATCAGTTTGAGGTTGCAACTGGTCAGGAAGACTGCAGGTAGCTGCCATTTGATTCTACATGCAACAACAATCATTTATAATCTTACTACAAGGAGCACAGTGCCCACAGCAAAACATGGTGGTGGTAGCATCATGATTTGGGGTTACTTTTCTTCAGATAGAATGAAACCAATGTTTCTAACTGAAGTGGATTGAATTATGAATTTTGAGCCAAACTTGTCAGCTGGAGATTACTTAAAAACTAGTTTTATTATCAAGTTCATTATTACGAAGACAATGATTTTTTTCTCCTAACTGGTGAGGAAGAATATACAGAAGAAGAATTTTGAATTCCCAATATCCCAGTGAGTCCAAAAATACATCCAATTTAACAAAAATTATGACTTTAGAAACATTTTGGGATGGCCGAGTCAAAGTCCAGAACGAAATTCAACAGAAAATCTGACAGATGAAGAAGGGTGAGGATAAGAGATATACTTACAATAGATTTGGAGAATTTTACAAAGTTGACTGGACACATATTGCAATGTGAAGGTGCAATGAATAGTGAATGCTAAAATTGAAACAAAATGTTTTTCAATTATTTATGCACTTAAAGGAGTGATTATTCATCTAGCTTTTTTCAGCTTTTTAAAAACTCAATTTGAATTGTAATGGATGAATGTCACATTACATATGGAACAAATTGATGATTTATTATAGATCCATTGATCTATAATAAAAGCGGTGTGAATAGTCTTTTGAGAGCCGCAGTATACACAGCATAAGAGTGCATATTTCTTAAAATTTTTCTTATTCTTTAAAATAAGATAAATTGAGTTGTGGGGAAAGAATTGTTCCTCTCAATGGGAACCCACCTTGTTCCATGCTGGAGGTCATTGGTGCACTGATGAGTTCCAGACAAAACAAATTGGGGGCCCAGTGAGGGAGAGAAGGAGGAAGGCCTGTTTTTGTCCGGCTCTGTGAGTCGGGATGGGCGGAGGAGCCTGGAGGAGGCGGGGTCTTCGTTTGTTCGCGTCTCGGCTGCAGGAACAAAGGGGTCCTGTAGTAGTACAAGCATAGGTATCACGGTCGTCCTAGCTAATGTCTGCTAAAACGTAGGTATTGTATTATTGCAGGTCGGTTGAAGTAGCGGGAGGCTTTTTTTCTGTCATATGGCCGCCGCCTTTTGGACCTTGAGAGTAAATTATCAACGGTAAACGCTGGAGCTTTCTCCATCCTGCCGCTCCGGCTAGCAGCGAGGCTAGCTGGCAAGAAACACCGAGCCGAGGCGTTGAACGACGCCGACTTTTTCTGAACCTTTCTCTGCAGGTACCTAAAAACTTTTAGCTATACATATTCAGTTGCAAGCCTGTGTAACAAAGAAACACTTAAACAGGACGCTGGTTGGCAATAAGAACTTAAAGGCGTACGGTGGTCATTTAGCTAGTAGGTTAATAGCTTAGCAATGGCATCCGTCTTTAAACGGTTACCGTTAATGAGGACGGCCCAGCAGTTAGTTCACGCCTGCTCCCGACAGGTAAACTGGATGCTGCCACACTCTTAAATGCACACGGTGCATTATTACTCACAGAGGTATAGCATGACTCCGCTGACCTGCTGTGGAAGTATGCTGAAGAGTGTTTGCACATTGATGTTTTATTGGCTGAGGGCCATCCTCTGGATGCAGCTCTATTGTTTGCAGTGAAGGAGTTTGGGCGGACTAAATTACACCAAGGTCTTTTTATATGCAGTTAACCTCTGGGAGATCTGAAGCGCCTCAGCACATCTCATATGTTTGAATTAGTTATTTATTTATATATGTATAAAAAACACTTTAACAACCTGGTTATTACGACTTAGTGTTTTTTCTTGCTTTAATTGCGTTAGAGATGCTTGTAATTTATTTTCACAGTGTTTTGACTTTGAAAATCTGTGAACATTTGTCTTTTGATGCCTTGAATAGCTGTAAATGGGTCGTTTTTTAGATTTAGTGTTTTTTGGGGGTGGATAGGTCTGATTTAAAGCTAGTGTTGTTTACAGTAAAGTAGTTTAGGTGGACTAAATTACTGCCTGAGATGCCTTTACAGCTCCCATAGGATGAAAGCTCTTTAAAGGCTGCAGTTATTTACCTTCAACTCTTATTACTTTAACATTAGCTGGTTGTTTGAACTTGCCTCTTTAGTAAAACATTTGTGGATTTTGCCTATTTAAATTATATATTTTTTAGTTTTTAGTAAAGGGATTTGTTTTTATTTTTGTAAGCTATTAAATTCCATGCTTACCAAAGGTGCACCCATTAGCCTTTCCTGCTTATTTTTATTTATTTTTCTCTTCTTCTATTTGGTCTGACCTTTCAGTTCATATTCTGACTAATTTAGTCGTTTTTATCACACAAAGCAAAACAGATGGATGTTCTGCAAGTTATATGATTGGGAAAGTAAGTTTTGAATAGAAAATTTAGCAACAAGGTCATTTGAATGTATGCATCAAAGCATATGTCTATAATCATATATAACGTTTACTTTAAAGATTTCAAAAGATTCTTTTTTTTTTACCAACTGCTGTGCTTTTTCGATATGTATAAATTTACTTTGTTGAAACAAAGAGTTTAAATGTAGGACTGAATGCAGTCTGGGACTAATGAACAGGATTCTTGGGGAGCAGGTGAAAAGGTCAGATGTAAAGCATATAATGCCATTGTTGAGTTTCCCACTGCAGGTTTAGCCCTTATCATAATAGGGAGTGGAGAATGACCTGCCTTGACTCTTGGATTTGCTGAAGAAAGGAGGAAGAGGTTGAAAGCAAACGAAGGAGGGGTCCTATTTGTTCAAGGGATTGGCTTCCCTTTTTACCCAAGTTAATTTGCGTATTGCAATCACCTTTTGGGGGAGTAGTCTCCCTACAGTTCCCTTTTATCACTGTACAAAAACTGATGAGAAAATATTGAAATGAAATTCCTGTAAGATTTGATCCTTTCTTTGGCGTTGTCATTAGTGTGTGTGTGTGTGTGTGTCCCCTGCTGTTTTTAATTAGGTATGCTCCTGTTTTCTTTTGCCAAACTGACAGTGACAGACTGTTGTGTATAGATATTGAATTACAGGAACATTGTGCTGCCCTCAGGTGTCTTGTCTGAGAATATTTGATCTGAAAAGTGTAATGTGTCAACATTTTTAACAGAGAAAGCACATGTTTAACAAGCTTTTAGGAGTGTTACATCTGTGACTGCAAAGAATCCAGACCACATACATGAAATTCATCATGCATTAGAAATATTGTTTGCATTTGTGTATAAACAAAGCTGAAAAAAGAGCTATGTCTACCAAATCTGGGTCAGATTTTCAGGGCTTATACTCTCTTGCTTTTTCAGTTCAGTACTGTGATTATTTATGAAATATTCTTGTTTGAACATGATTACATGAAGTTTTGGATCATGCTGTTTGTGCATATGCATCTCAAGCAGAGCTGCAGAATAGATTTTTTTTTTTTAAACATTCTTTGAACATTGCTGGGTTGTCTGGGAAAAAAAGGGTTAACAGCAGCCAGCGTATGAAGTAGGGGGATGGGTACTCTGTGCAACTTAAGGGGGGGAGTCATGCACACGCACATACACAAAGAGTAAAAAGATTGTTTTCTTCTGGGATCACGCATCTAATGCAGATGGCTGCTTGAAAAGGTACAAAAAATGACAACAAACCAGGCCACCTTTGCTTTCATCTGCCTACTTGACTGATTATTTGCCTCAGATGTGCAAAGGCTAATAAATACCCTCATGATGATTTGTTTCCTTGTCCATTTAGTAGATTGAAGATGCATTAGATAATGAATGCGGCAGGAAATTGTTTTTGCAGCATGCTTTCATTTGAGCAAATCGCAACCAAATCATCCAACATTAGATTACTTAGTTGATGCTGTGATTTGAATGCAGTAAATCCAAAGTAATCTAAATCTCCTTTTTAATTCTCTGTTCCCTCCCCCCACCCCTTCTCTTTTTTTTTCTGTGCAGGCTGTTCGTCAAAATCATTCAAACTGTACTCTCCTAAGGAACCCCCCAACGGTGGCAGCTTTCCCCCCTTCCACCCAGGCGCTATGCTGGACAGAGATGTGGGGTAGGTGTCAGTTTCAGCGTTGAAGGAGAGGGTTCTAAAACTTGAACAACTCACAACAATACACTGGTTTTATTGCTTTTTGTTTTGCTTATTTTGATTCACTAATTGGTTATCTTGATCTATATAAGTGTAAATTTGTGTCTGTTCAGTTTTTTTATTTAGTCTTACTCTCTACTGTCATGTTTTGAATTATTTACAGATACAAATTGATAAGCAATACGTTTTTGATCCTTGCATCTTAAAAATTTAAATATGATTAACAACATTTACTTTAAAGAGTTAAGTCTTTTGTAATGATCTGCATTTGTAAGAGTTTTTTTCTACATTTTTAGGCCTACACCTATGTACCCACCGTCATACATGGAGCCTGGAATGGGGTGAGCATGCTCAGCTTGGAACATATGGTCATCTAGTTGGTCTAAATGTACATTTTATGCATGCAACCCAGATATATTATCTGTCAGAACTTAATATCCTGGAATTTTTTATTTAACCTTGTTTGTCAGCTACGTTCGATATAAGGGTTCCTTTATAGCTTTAAAGTCTGCCATGACCTGTGTGGTTTTAAAACTGTTTTAGGCATTAAACAAAACACTGAAACTAAAAATGTTGTAACTTTTACTAATTTTGTTGCCATTTCTGCCATAACATGAAGTATTTTAAAAAAAATTATCAGTAAATTTTTTCGTCCTTTTCAATAGATTGCAGGGATATAAATGTATCGCATCGCATAGAGACAAACACAAAGGATTCTCCTTAAGATAAACCCAATACATAGTTTGGGTTCTTACATACACCAAGCAGATTAAACTGCATGTGTAATAATATTTCAAAGTATATCTATATTTATTGATGCTGTCATGGAACAAACAGTCATAAAATGAGAAGTCATAGTTTGTCACAATTTTTCCAAATACAATTATTCCAAATAATCCGTCTTTAGCTTGGAAGCAATTCTTGATGTGTTATATTTCAAGTTTTATGCTCTCCCTAATGTTGATCCCCATGGCTGATACTGATTCTTTTTGACTGAGATTTCAAAAGTCACCATGATATTCTGAGTGAGTAAAAATGAGGGTTATTTAAATCTGATAGGACCACAGTGTTCATTGATATCATTAGTTATGTTGCTAATATGCTGCCCAAGCTGAATCCGAGAACATCTCCTGATCCTGGAGTGTTGCTGCTTCAGACTCCAGAATGAGCCGTCAGTGAAATCAGAACGCTGCAGCACTAATATCACATTGTTTCATAGCAGTTATGTTTCAGAAGCAAAGCATGTTGCTACAGAAATTGAAATGCCTGACTTTGATTTTTAATTAACTGTGCTGATCTCAATTCGTGGATGCACGAAAGTGAGGGGAAAATGTTATTTTTGTAAAAATAAAAAGCTGTTAAACTCTAATCATGTTTGTCACAACTTTAGTTTTACTCTTTAAAATTTGTCGAGTCACTCCGAATGTTTGGTAAAGGAATAACTGCACTAAACTGAATGAAGTTGAAACACTTTAGTGCAAGAAAGGGAAAGAGACAGAGTTAAGTTTAAAATTTCAACTAGGCTTTGTACAGCAAGAAGTTGTGAACATTTCACAACACTTGCACTCACTTTCTCGCTCAACAGAATTAAAATCACTTTTAATAAAAGCGTGCGAGATATCTCCTAATGGAGCAAGTCAGCGGCTGCATGACAGCTTCCTTTTAAATTCACATTGCTGACGAGACTCAGTCCTGGAGCATCAGATAGTTTTAAGTATGTATCTCTGAAAATAAACACAACCCTAAAAACAGTTTTAGGAAGGATTTTTCTCAGAGGGTTTCTTCTCCCGGCCTAAACAAACACCAAGAGAGGAAATATATGCTTTAATTAATATATGCTTTAATTAAGTTTTGCTGCTCTTTAACTAAATGTAAGCACTATGATTACAACATGGGTGATTTGATTTAACTGCAAATACAAACATTCCTATGTTTAGATATCTATTAACTCCTCCATTCAGAGTAATATTTTAGGGTCTTAAACAGTTTCTGTTCTGTGCCACAAATGATTGCTCGTTAATTATTTTAATTACTCATTTGATATTTGACTCATCTTAATTGTTTCAGGAGACCCACACCGTATGGGAACCAGACAGATTACCGGATATATGAGCTAAACAAAAGATTACAGAATTGGACAGAGGTGAGTTCTGTTTCTAGCTCAGATCAAAATTGACTCTGAAGTTTTTATTGAAATTTTTTGCCTCACCTAAGATGAATTCCTAAAGTCCTACACAATCAGATACTGTAGAAGATAGTTAAAACATTACTGAATGTTTTAAATTTTTTGCACCTGTAGTCATGATTTTTGAAGTTGCTGTACCATTTATTCTTCCAGTGTAGATGAGACAACAAGCCCATCTAAGCTGACCACTGAGCATTATTGGAATTTTACCCACAGTTTAATGCCCATCAGTGTCTAATATACTTAAGCATGCTTTGTTTAAAGTGTTTTCCCAAGCTTGTGTTTTGGGCATTGCACAACAAACACACATTGTAAGAGTTTCAAGTTCTTTTTAAGATTTTGGTGTATTTCATTAGTTTTAGATGCATTCTCCTGTACTCCTTTTCTCTGTAGACAACATACATTTTCCCTTCTCCATCCACTTCTGACAGATTGGTTAAAGTTTAATCTACCTCTGCTTTCAGGACTGTGACAATCTCTGGTGGGATGCCTTCACTACAGAGTTTTTTGAGGATGACGCCATGCTCACAGTCACTTTCTGTCTGGAAGATGGCCCCAAACGATATAGTGAGAGATACTTTACTGCTGCTTATTGTGGACTTTTTCTTTTTCTTTGGCGTCCTGTCTCTTTTGTTTCTCCACTGTGTTTTCTTACGTTGTTTTTTCTTTTTTCCCTCAATTTGTTCACAGCGATCGGCAGGACTTTGATTCCTCGATACTTCAGAAGTATTTTTGAGGGAGGTGCAACAGAGTTGTTCTACGTTTTGAAGCATCCAAAGGAGTCTTTTCACAGTAACTTTGTGTCTCTTGACTGTGACCAATGCACCATGGTGACTCAAAATGGCAAACCCATGTTTACACAGGTAAATGTTTTGATTCTATTCTCCTATATGATTAATAAAAAAGCTAATTTTGTCCAGTTCCTCTGACCCTTTCTCCTGTGGATTAGGTGTGTGTTGAGGGTCGCCTGTATCTAGAATTTATGTTTGATGACATGATGAGAATCAAGACATGGCACTTCAGCATCAGGCAACACAGAGAGGTTTTGCCAAGGAGCATTTTGGCTATGCATGTAAGTGTGAAACAAAATTACACTAATGGAAATTTACATGCATTAAAAACTTTTTCATTCCATATTCTATTTTATTAATTCACCTTTTTATCTTAACCATTAAGGATCCTCAGATGCTCGATCAGCTAGCTAAAAACATCACCAGGTGTGGGCTGTCCAACTCGACGCTCAACTACCTCCGTGTAAGAAAGCTTTCTTTTAAACCTTCTACTCTTTTTTTTTTTTTCTTTTTTCCCCCCCCCCCTCACTTTGCATGTTAAGGTAAAATTTTACATATGTTGCCTGTTTTTCCCTGAAGTTATGTGTGATATTGGAGCCGATGCAGGAGTTGATGTCCAGACACAAGACTTACAGTTTGAGTCCAAGAGACTGTCTGAAAACCTGTCTTTTCCAGAAGTGGCAAAGGATGGTAGCGCCTCCAGGTAACCTCTGAGCCCATCTTTGGCTCAGTTCATCTTATGCTCCTAAACTATACTGTATTCACCAACCAATTCCATGATGCAATGTGCTGAAAACTTATTATACTCCATAATTTGTCAGAATACAATCACAAGCCTAAATATATATTTTCTATTTTATGTGGCACACCAGCACAACACAGTACATAATTGTGATGTGGACTAGAAATGATGGAGCCATATTTAAGGCTGATCCACCAAACATCATAGTGCTCTTCTATTTAAAAAGATTTGTCTGACGTTTGTTCCCAAATGTCCATCTTCATTTGTGGTGCAATTTTAAAAAAGCCAGTCTTCAAAGATTGAAGGTGGCTTATAATGATGCTTTAAGATTTCTGTTAAATAAGCCCAGATGGACCAGTGCTAGTGAACTGTTTGTATTGGCTCGTGTCAGCACTTTGATGGCTGTTTTAAGAAAGTTTATGTATACATTTATTTGTCGCATAAACGAGTCTAATTATAGAATGATCCTAATGTTGACGAATGTTAAATATAGTGCAGTAAAATACTCATCTGTACTCTGGAGACATTGGTATGATTGCCTCCTGAATGGTTAGTTGTCAGTTTTTATGTACTTTTTATTCTTTTATTGTTTTTGTTTTCTTTTTTTATTTAAATTTTGACTTTGAGTCTGTCAAATAAAATTCATATATCATATGATATGCCTGTTGGCAGGTCAAATAGGTATGGCTCTTGAGAATCTGTGGCAAGACTTGAAATTGACATTCAGATTTCCTCCATCCAGTAAATCTTTTATACCCACTTCAGTCATGTGTTGCATAAAATCCCAATAAACTAAGCTGAAGTCTGTAGTTGTACCATTAAGGGGGTGTGAATACTTTAGCTGGGTACCGTAGTTTCAGAAGTGAAGATGATATGAAAATCATTCCACTAAATGCACCTTCTCTAATCTGTGTGCAGCTGAGCCAGCAAGACAAGCGCCAAACAAGCGGCGGAAAAGGAAAGTGTCCGGCGGAAGCAACGTGAGCTCCGGCGGAGGCGGAAATAACAACAGCAACAGCAAAAAGAAGAGTCCGGCCAACAGTTTCTCACTCTCCAGCCAGGTACCTGTAAGCATTACTACTTCCTGACTGACCTACAGTTGATTATGACAAGCAGAGGAGCAGTGAGGTTATAAAGTAATTTGATGTGTTGTAAACCCATCAAACCCCATGAGGACGGTCTAAATGTGGTTTGGATTCAGACGGGGTTCAGGGATAAGTTTACTCTTCCCAAACTTAAACCTAATTAGTGACATGCTAGACTTCTCATGTGTACCAGTAATGGACAGTCCCTAGTCCTCTGGTGCAAGAGTTCATGTCGAGGATGCACATGAGATCTCACTTTTTGATTAGTGCAGAATGTATTTTTGGGGCGTGTAGCTGAATGACCTTGCTGTGATTTATTGTATTTTATTTTATTTTTTCCATTGGAACAGTTGGGTTTGGTGTTGGCTACAACCAAGCTCATCAAAGTGCCTGATTCACACATAACAGCTGTCTTTGCCTTCATGGTTGCTTGATTGAGCAAATGAGACCCGAGGTGGAATGAACCCCCCCCCTGTGATGCAGCACTCAAGGATCAGGGATGCCCAGCTGTGTCAACCCTGGTTCTTGGAATAGTCCAGACAGATATGCCCCAACAAAACCTTTCCCTGCTAAGTTTAACTGTAATGGGTTAATCGCTCAAAATTTAGAGGTTTTTGTTTTTCTATAAAATGTGGCTTGTGTAGCATATATAATTCGTTTCATTCATTAAGATCAGTTTGAATGACTAAAAATTGGCCCAGTTGGTTTGCACCTGGACCACATGGGGAAAAATACTCCCATTAAGTCGTCGTACAGCCATTCATTGCGCGAGCACCCCCAATATTATGGGGATAATGTGTACCGGCCCTTGCTGTCCCTTTTAGGATGTGATGATGGTGGGAGAGCCCACACTGATGGGAGGGGAGTTTGGTGACGAAGATGAGCGTCTGATCACACGACTGGAGAACACGCAGTACGATGGGGCGAATGGCCTGGACGATGAGGACAGTTTCAACAGCTCTCCTGCACTAGGGGCTCACTCGCCCTGGAACAGCAAAGCCCCCTCCAGTCAGGAGGGCAAGAATGACAACTCCCAGTCATCCCAGTAGACTGCTGAGGTCTAAGCCAGATGTAAAAATTTAAAGTTAAAAACTACTGGAACCTTGCCTCAGCCATGACAATAGCAGGATGGATGAGGGAGGGCTGCACCGAGCACTTCTATTGAATTGATTGTACCATCGCTGGGAAAGCAGTCAGTGAGAGAAATTAAAACTGGTGGGCTGATGCTTGAAGCAAAACTCTGAATCTCCTGCAGATTGTTGCACATAATTAGTGGTGCTCAGCCTTGTCCCCTCCGTCGCTTTGGCTGTTGTCAGTCCTCTTAAAGGAGTGGTAATGGTGTTGTTCGCCTGTGCGTCCACTCTCACCACAAAGCTGAGCCAATGTTGACGTGTCCCAGTAGAGTACTCACCGCTGTGGTCACGTCGGTGGGTTTTTGTTCCAACCTCGGGTCTCTCAGCTGTGCGTTTTTTTTTCCCTCCCCTTGAAGACGCACCTCATTGTTTCTGTTGATCTCACTGTCACTGAAAGAAAAAATGCTTAGCCTTAATTTTACCTTAACCTGACCTTTTTGCAGGCTGTAAACATCCAACTATGTGCACTTAAAGTGTCAAAATTCAACGTTCAGTTTTTAAAAACTCAATTATTTGTTTTTGTAGGACCTGGTTGGAACAAAAACCTGTACAGTGCCGGAGCTTGAGGACCGGAGTTGAGAACCACTACGCAAAATCTCTTAACACACACTCACACATTCACCTACATGCGCACACACCCATGCACACACACACACACACCCACGCAGACAGACAGACCAGTCCACGCAACAACAAACACTGTCGCCTACATCTGTGGCCCCAAACAGTGAGGTACTGGAGAGAGGTGGTACGCAGCATGTCTGGACCAGAGCACCAGATGCCACAAAGTTGTTTTTATTTGCTATATTTTAGATCTGTTTTTTTATGTAAAGTATTTGAAAAAAACGGCAAGCAAACAGTAACACCCCAGGATTTTCTTTGCACTGTTTTCCACTATTAATGGCAGTCTATTTTTCTTATGAAATTGACATGTATTTTTTTTTTCTATTACTGCTTATGTAAGAAATGTAAAACATTTGAGACTTTCAGTATATTAATGTATAATTATTGCTGTTAGATCATTTTTAATGTGGTGATAACTCTGTAAGCTTTTGTCATCCATCATCTGGCAGAGGTGTGGACCTGAGTCAAACATTTAATTATTTTAGACACGACTTAAGGAAATCACAAGAGTAGAATCTCAATTTGGACTTTACCGCCATTGACTTGTGACTTCATTTGGACTTAAGCTTTTCAACTTGAAAATGGTTAAAATTTTGTCCCATACAAAAAGTATGTTTTTCAACATATTTTTTTGCCATTTCTTGAATCAAATAATGTTGATATTTACTGTAAAAACACCTAGAGGACATTTTTTGGGGGGAAGGTTATTAAGTTCATGTTCAACTGCTTGTGACAAGAAAACACAGCTGTTAAATCATACTAACAGACTTTAGAAATTAGGACTACTTTTTTTAAGTTAAATATTTGAGCAGATTCCTGGCTTAAAGAAAGTTCTAAGTTTAAGATTTTAGATCTGACCTGAAACTTAAACATCTTGGCTTTAGACTTGACTTAGGACTGGCAGAACAATGACTTTCTCCCACCTCTGCTATCTGACCTCAGTAATAAACAGTTTATTGTTTGTACTACTGTGCTACAGCTAATCTGATGCAAATCCAAAGCAGAACTTCGGTTACTTGTTTCCCCACTAAATCTCCATCTAATGTCCCATCCTTGCAAAGCTGTCTATTTTGTCCTTATATCTCTTATTCTTCGGGAGGGTAAGGGAGCAGGGTTCTTCAGAAAAATATAGTAACAGAAAACTCGAATTTGCTACTCAGAATATTTTAAAAATCAAGTTTTAACTGGATTGTAAAATAGGAAAACTTTTGTATTAAGCTTCCCAGCAATGTTTTTAAATTACAACAAAGAAAGCTGCAGACCAAGGAGCTCCATGTAAAGACTCTTACACACTGCGCTGTTTTTATTTTTAATATTTTTGTTGGCTTTCCTCCTCATGTTTGTGTCTGTGCTTGTATATTTTTAGGTAGTACTTTCTGTAAAAGTTCTATGTATTCCTTTGAACTATGAGAAACTCAATCTAATGTAAAGAGATGAAAAAAAAAGCCCTGTAAGTTGTTTTTAAAAACATGATTTTTAATGGTACAATCACTGATGAAATAACTTTACCTTCATTTTAGCAAACTATTTATTTTTCTATGTACTGATGTTCTGTTCAGGTTTAACCCATCTGTACAATACTCATGATATCTGGAGGAATTTGTGCTGCTGCTCAGTCTGAATGCTTATCACAGTGATGTGGTGTTTGACATGGATTTAGCGAGTCAGGCAGTTGCTTTCTCTGTAAAAACACGTCATAGCCGTGCTGTAAGTTTCTGCTCTCTGAAAGTCATGTCCTTGTAAATAAATATATTTCTGTTTTTCTGTGCCACGGTGGTGCAGCTTTCAATAAGACTTAAATTTATTGAAATCTTTTTACACATTTTTATTATTAAATCCCATAACTACATCAATAATTTGGGGTAAATTCACCTATGTAGTTGGTAAATCGATGCAGTTCAAGTTGCTGTCAGTGTGCAGGTACACACGGTGAAACGCCGATTCGTCCACCAGGGGTCCCCCTAAGCACCAGACTGAGCAGCTAGACAGTTTCCTCCACCATCGTGTACAAAATCCACAACAAGCTGTCGTGTTTTAAACCCTTTTTCCAACTGTCTCCCAGTGCCTCCTAGGCTACTTTTTATTTGTGGTGTATCAGTTCAGAAGGCAGACATGAAATCAAACACAGGGTCGACTTACCAGCACCCTGTGCTCTTTACATGTTGACATAATATGGGAAATATTAAGTGTGTGAGGCAGAGAAATGGCAATGCACCTGTAGCTGGCTCTTGTAGCACCTCATCACAGGGGTGGTTTTATATATTCCTTTGCCAGGTTTCTGTCAGTAATAATTATTGTATGTTATCAATAAAGATGGATTTTCACTGAATATCAGTTGTCAATGGAAAAAAGACAAAAAAAAGTGTGCTACTCCTGAAATTATTTTTTGGGGGGTTTTCCAAGGAAGTTTTAGTTATATAACAGAATACAGACAATTTAGAGGATTAAAGAACAGTAGCATTTGAAATAGAATATGTTATTTATGACACCACTGCTTATACAGTATAGTGATTAGAGCAATCTTGTTGCATACTGTACTAAGAAGCCATAACAGCCCTCAGAGGAGTGGCAGAGAAAGTTGTGGGATAAGCTATGACTAAAATGATGGAAGAAACACCTGAACTTTTAAAAGTAGATATATTTTGAGATTTTTCATACATCTTCCATTTAATTTTTACAATAGAATGACACCATCAGTCATCTTTACATAGATCTGTTTTTCTTATATGATTGGAAATTACAAATATCTACCACCCATACAAGAAAATGTATTTATATATTTTATTTTATTTGCTTTTTATGTATTCCAAATATCACTGTATATTTTAATGAATACACTAAGCACAAAACAATCCAGTTCAAGTTTGACCATCCCTTGTTAATTTAGATTCAGCACCAGAGCGGTACAAAGTAAATCTCTAAAGACAACTGATAGAGAGCTATAGCAAAGAGTGAAGCCTTTCCATTACAATCATTAGACTACATAGGCAACAAACTTTTCTAAGCCTCTTCTGCTCTACCATAGGCTAAACACCTAAACGTTACTCGTACTTCAGCTGGAACCAGGGCACCCCCAGAAATCTTGGGCCCCCCCATTACAAAATTTTTTATTTGCCCCCCCTCGCAGCTGCTGTTACAATTTCTTGAGTCTATTTGACCCATCAAAAAAGTGTCACAATTTTAAAGGCTTGCAACTGCCTTGCTTTCTGTGGTCCAATACTGATACTCACTGCTAGTGACTTTTACATGCAACAGTCCACATACTGCATGCAAATAGGTTGCTTAATTTTTTTATTATTAGTTTTAGCTCATTGAAATGTCTCTCCCCACCAGCAACAGTCACAAGTAATGTGTAACATATACATAAAGACTGTGAAAAGATCAATCTCATCCACCTCCTCCCTGAACTGCTACTGCTGTCTAAAGAAATGGACCGTTCTGACCAAAAACAACCAATCAGAACCAGGAGGAGGCTCTTAGTGCTGCCAGTCAGCCTCATTCACTCACTCTTAAATGTGCTAATGGAAGATTTTATAAAGATTGTTTGAATTTCTGTGAGTGATAAATACATTGTTTTTGTTGTGTAACTGTAAAAACAGTAGAGACACAGAAAAAATTCACATAGATTCCCTGGAATGATGCTAACTAGTTTGTCATTGGACACAGTGCTGCTCACTGGGACAGAGGGGAGGCATTATGCTTGTCGACTACTTCCGGTGGGCACCGGAAGTAAGACCCATAATCGTTTCCACAGCAAGCCCCAGGGACCATAAGTTATGGTCAGAAATAATTAAGACACCACCAGCATTCCAGGTAGGTTTACCTGAAGCAAATTATGAGTAGGCTATGTGAAATAACAACTTTTACCCAATGAGCCCTTTTTTTTTTTTTTTTTTAAGAAACTGAATCAAAACGACGCATAAATTATATATTTAAATCTATGTATATATTTGACACAATCAACGATTAAAACCGAGGTCTGGGCGTAGAAAACGTCGACTTGTGCTAGTTGACTCGAGACAAAAATGAAATCCAATGGATTCTAGCTCGCGACATCACGCTTACTGGTACAGCTACATCATATTAGCATAACTATCCACACAACGGGGAGCCGTAGGGTGGGGCCAGAATAAAAGCATGAAACAAAACTGACACTTTCCTTGTATAAAATAAATCATTGTTAAAGTTTAACTGTAATGGCAAAACATGAAATTGGTCCAAGGAATCAATTAGTTATGGTTTCTTTGAAAGAGCACATCATCATAAAAACATTATTAGTATTATCTCTACAGTAAATGGGCCAGGGCCATTTCTACAGGGCTTCTAGCCCCTGTGGGACCATGTCTAAAGCAGCCCATAATGCTATTTCTTTTTTCATTTTAGTCTAAAATACCAGAATTATCTTTGGCTGTCTGATCAGATCATTTTTAAATAATAAGATGCTACGATATGAAACTACTTGAGTAGCCTTTTTTAAAAAAGTAAAATTTTTGGGTACTCTACCCACCTCTAAAAATAATGCAAATCAAACACCTTTTCTAACCAGCCTAATTCTGTCATTTCTGCATTGTGAGCAACATAGCTACAGAGCATTACGGCAATGGATGTAGCTTTAGGAGAAAATTAGGATTAATGTTTAAAGGGAGGACTTGCATATGTTTTTCCTCCACTGAATAAATGTACTCATATTTTTTATTTAATTTTTTACACAATGCGCCAGCAAATTTCACTGCAACTGTAACAGTGAAATGTGCCCGACTCCAAGATGCTATTTCAGAAGACACTGGATTGTTTAATGCACTCTTTGGTTGTGGCGGTGTTCACGTGCCAAAGCTTCAAGATTAACAGACTAAAGGATCAGCTTGTAATTGATGACACTGGGTTGAGGTTAAACAGTTATAGGTGATTAGCCAGTGTGCACCTGATCAAAGAAAAGAGAAACGGACAGACAATTCATCCACTGCTTTAAAGTTATGCAAACTTTTGCTGCCCCTTTTAATGTTTCCTAGGCCCAACTCTACCTCCACGCCAACAATTATTAACATTAGGCATAATCAGTAGAAAGGTATGTTTCTGCAGGTTCTGTCCCATCACAGTTCCTTTCCTGAAACTATTTAATCTGGGGTGTTGTTCAGACAGACCAACATCTGTGTTCTTGTTTTGACATGCTTCACTGAAAACTGGCGCTAAAAAGCTTCCACTTGGATACTTCTGATAACATTTCTCAGCTGTTTCCAATAACCCCCAAATATTCCCTGAAATGTTCTTGCAGGATTCCTTGACATGCTTTGGATATTTTGTATCTCAGAAAACTCCCAATCCTGAGTGTATCCTCCTCAGCTATCTTTCTACCTCCACACATATCAAATTGTGTTCCGTGTTATTTGACTGCTTTTCCCTCGCTGATTTGACTTACTTTGCATGATCACGGGACCATGTGGAGTTTTATTAGCTCTGGACACAAATAAGGGACATTGTTTGGAATCAGATGTGGTAAGTGTGTATATACTTGTCATCTAAAAGAAACGTTTCACACACACATTTAATCCAGGATCCAGGAAACCATTTCGGAAAGTTTGCCAGTTATGTTCTTCATCTCTGTCCCCCACATGTTCCTTCTCCCAATCCTGTCTCTTTCTCTGTGTGTTTGGTTTTTAGGACCCTCCCTTTCTCTCTCTTCTCCAATCTCTTTTCTCTCCCCTCCCTCTCTCCTCTGTGTCAGAGCTGTGCACTCCGGCACACAGACAACTTCCCAACAAGAGCAGACCGTATCAGATTGCCTCTAATGCACTGAAATTCTCCCACCCCTCCCTCTGAATAGCTCTGGATCAGGTGAACATAAGTACAACTTTGCTGTTCGGCTAACGAAGGTGAGTTGGCTGAAAGGAAATTACAAAATGTAACTATCACTGCTCCTCACAGTATCTTGTCTTCAAATCTATCCTATTTACCACTTTGATCTTATTTTTTCCCCCGTAGTGGCCATGCCTTAATGACTTGTACCCAGTGACCAGGTAAGAACATTAAATTTTTCTGTTTTCATCACATCTCTTTCTTTTTTTTTTGTTCACTGTTGGCGTATTTAGTTAACTGCCTAAAGATAAAAGTTTCCTTTCTGATTCATGTTTTCCAGCCACCACTGGAACTTTGTTTCCATTAACAAAGTTAGCACTGTGTTAAAAATTGGGCTGTACTGAAAGTTTTTGTTGTTTTAATATATCTTTTGAGAAGCCATAGCACCTTATGTGTCAAATGTTAGACAAAAATAGTTTTTGTTTTGTTCAGATTTAGAAAAAAAAATTAATTTCTGCGTATTATTCCCTGTGTCAGGGTTTAAAGAGTTAATAGAGCATACATAAAGACAAACTATGACAATCTACAGAGCTTTGCAGAACAAGCATGGTTTGGGATAAACAAAACTAATGCAGGTAACTTCAGCTTATCTCCCTGTTTACCCTTTGAACACAGGTCTGTCAGGTTACAGTCATATTCCTGAGATTTCTTGGAACATTTAAAAGCCAACATCTTCCACACTTTATTGTTTAAGAAGTTAAATAGACATTTACTTAACAGTTATAACTTCCTGTTTCCAAAATGTCATTGTCGTGGTTCTTGTTGTGAAAGACAACATCGTTTATTTTCCCTGTCACTATAGGGAAATTGTTTTATCATTTCTTTGTGTTTGTGTGACTCACTCTATGGGTTTCAGTTATTGTTTTTTTCTCTAATAAGTGGAGCTATTCTCTGAGTGCAGCATTGTATTCAGTCTGTACTTCTTTTTTCCAGGTGCATTCAGGCAGTGCTCGCACCATGAGTTAATCACTCTGAAACTGTGACTTCTTCTTTCGATAAACATTTTCAATTTGGTTTAACCTGTGAAAATGCACTTATGTGAGAATATGTGGAGATGGCCATACAGCGGGGCAGTAGGAACAATGCTGCTGCTGCTGCTGCCTGGCAGCAGCTCAGCCCAGGACGTTTCTGCACAGCTCAGCTGTCAAGCGGCCGAAGTTGCTCAGAACATCACCCAACCTCAGTACAACAGCATATTAAACAAGAACACCAAAGGGTCTTTGGTGCCATTCGTCCAGTCCTTTCTTTACACGGTCCAGCCTCACCCTTTTCCTGAACGTAAGTGTTGTCTTCTTGTTCCTCCATCTAAGAGTTTGCTTAGGAGACATATTGATATCCTGCTGCTAGCTTATGGACTAGCCACAATAAAATAATGTGGTTTCTACTTGCTTGGGGAAACTTTACCTATGGGATGAGGAACTGGGACAACACATCAATCTCCACACATAAACATCACAGAGGTAGTTAACCAGTGAGTAACTGGGACTTCTCGAAATTTGGCCAGTCAATCATTAACTTTTGTGTGCTGTCTTAACTTTAGCTCTTTTGTTTCCTTGATCCTTGCAGGCCCTTAACATTTATTTAAGTTGCCCTATAAACAGTCTCTGTTCCACTCATTCTTCCAAATTTATATTGATTTCAGAGAAGAGTCAAAAACCAGTCTGACAATACAAAACTCATAGTTGACCCAATTGCTATTGATGTATCGAGTACGATTTAAGCAAAAGCCACTTGATGTTTAGAAAACCCCAAACCATACCAGTTAAACAAATGCGTAACAGAACACCGCCTTTCATCTGTCTGTGACAAAAAGCTAATTATTTCCTGACTTTTTCAAGTTTTTCACTTTGATCACAATCCCCTGCACTGCAGGGTATAAATGTATAAATGCGTGTAAGTAGAAGAATAGGAGATTATATTTATAGCATGCTGTTTTCTGATGTCACACAGATGGTAAATGAAACATAAAAAGCTTGTTTGATCAGCACCTGAGCGTTTCTTCTCAGTTACCAGCTCCGGCTTTTGTTGTGAACTAAATCCACAGTACCAGGGTTTAGAGGTAACATTAATGACTGGCTTTGTATTGTGTTATCTCCCACTGAAGGCCGACCCGTCTCCTAGTAACCACAAGATGTTGGTGTCAGATTTCCACTCGCACAATGTGAAAATTTTAAGATGTTTTATAAAGGACAGGTCACACTGTACCTATGGCCAGGATTTTTATACAAAGCTGACCAGAGTAGAGAGGCAGGAAGCATGAAACATCAAATCAGTTTTCGTTGAAAATGCCTTCCATTTATTCTTAAATTTCAGAAACACATAGCAACTTTGTCTCACATTTCTTCCCAGGCTTATTTCTGGAAATAATCAAGGATCCTCAGCAGGTGCAGTCAAACAAAAGGGTGATGACTGAAGTAAGTAAATGTGCTTGAATCTGAAATATACAAAATTTGGAAAATAAGTATCTAACATGTCAGCCTTTTTCTCATAAAATATATTTTGAATGAGAAATAGATTTCCATAACCTAATTTCATGCCAATGAGGCTATTGGCATGAAATTCACAGCACTTGCTGGTAAAGACCCAAGTAATGCCCACATGTGTTGAAATCAAAACAAGTCCATTAACTAAGTTATGACATAGACTGGCACAGAGAATATGTATTGAACACTCTAGTAGTAATAAGTAGTAAGTAAAAAAGCCTTTTTTGTGAACTCGTGAGCTAAGCTGTTTAAGTGGAACTTAGACCCCCGCTTCTGCTCCAAATCTCTTGAAATCTTGAAGGTTCCAGGAGTTTCTGCTATGTCCTCTGAACTTTAGCTCTTTTCATAGATTTTCAATCATATTCAAGCGAGGTGATTGACCGGGGCATTCCAGAACTTCTTCTCCAGGGTTTAATTTTCTGTGTAACTAGGATTATTGTCTTGGTGAAAAATCCACTATTGAAATGAAATTTTCACACCAGAGTGTTCTGGGCTCCAGACTTCACTGTTTCCGGCATGGTGTTTTTAGAGTGATGTGCAAACACATTCCTGGTCCGAACATGGAGTCTGCATTGATACATTGAGTTCAATTTTGGTCTAATTTTATCAGATTATGTTCTCTAAATAAGCATGTAATTCCTGCAGAGCTTTTCAATAAAGCAAACTTCAATTATGCTTTTTCTTCAGCAGTTGAGTCATAAGCAGTGGGTATTTACACAGTCGATGGCAGATAGTAATTGAGTGCCTAACTTACTGTTGAACCTGCTAATTCCAGATCTTTCTGAGCTCTCTGTTAGGAGTCGTTGGCTCTGGAGTTTATGTTAGAAATCTAGTGAGGGGAATCTGGCCAATGTAACTCTCTGGTTCAGAGAGTTACATTAAATTATTTCCACTTCCAGATTATGGCCTCAACATTGCTCACTAAAACAGCTGGACATTTAGAAAGACTTTCATAAGCAATACAGTCAATATGTTTTGCATCATGAAATGTTGCAAAAGTTAACTGCTTTTATTCACCAGCACACACTTCTAGTAAAATGCCTTGGGCATGAAATATCACTGTTTCTAGGCCATCAGTTAGGATCAAGCCATCTAATTTTAATTTGCTCTGAATGGGGTCAGGATTATTTTCTAATTACTGACAGATTTCAGCTAGTTCCTTAGATTTTATGTCTTTTTCCAGTTTCTTTCTTCATGTGCTCAATGTTTATTGGATTGTTGAGCTAAGAATCTATGACTGTTGAACATTGGAAAAAAGCCTGAATGCTCTGAAAACTGCTAAGACTGCTATCCTCATGGTTGTAATATGTCAAAACATTAAAGAGAGAACTTGTTTGGTGATGTCTCACTGGGATCTGACACCATATGAGGCCACAAAGACCTAATTATCGCTTGTGCTTTTGTATTCAGATCCTCACTTATGAAGTGGGTTTCCTAGTGTGTATTGCCATTGGCATCTTGTACATCGTCCTGATGCCCATAATTGGTTTCTTCGTGGCTTGCTGTCGCTTCTGTGGCAACTGTGGGGGGAAGATGTACCAGAAGCAGACATCCTGCATCAACTGTCTCAGAAGAACTCTCTACTGCAGCCTATTTGCAATTACAATCATTATCTTGTGAGTATGCGTGTGCGTGTGTGTGTGTGTGTTTTCAAGAGACATAATGAGAAGTTCATTTAAATGTGTGCAGCTAACTGCATGTGTGCATCTCTTGGGTAAACTGTCTATTCAGTAAGCAAATTTATCTGTTTGTACATTCATGTGTTGTTTTTGATGTTTCTCTGTTTCTTATTGCAGTGCTGGTAACATTTGCATGTTCAGAAGCAACGAAGATCTTAAAGTGAGTGTGAACCAGGGTCCGTCGGAGCTCAACAATGCAATAGGTGACATGCACACGTTCCTGGCGTCTGTGCCACAAGTAAGTAAAAATTATATACAGATTAAAGTGTTGATAACTGGCAGTTTGGCAGTCGTTATCATCTTATATTTTTTATTCAAACTGCTTTTAAACCATGAAAAATATAGTTTTTGCTTAGTCAAAAAAATTCCCACAGGGAAGTTCTACCATTAATATTCCCCAAGCTGACATGTTGTATAGAGACATGTAAAAGTCTCCACACCCATTGAACAATGTTACCTTTTGTCTCATAACAAACACAAACATTTACTATATTATATTTCCTTTATTTTTATGTGGTAGATCAACACAAATAGTGCATTATTATGAACTGAATGTAAAATTATACATATTTCTCAGATTCTTTAATGAATAGTATTTCAATTACTCCAATGCCAGTAATTGGAGTAATCACCCATTGTCCACCATTGGACATCACCCATAGAAGGGCAACTGCAAATTAAGTATTTAACTTGTAGAGAAAGGTGATTCTTTTGACTCAGGAAGGGTCAATACAAATGCACCCCACACTTTTCAAATTTTTAACAGAAAGAAATTCTAAAATTTTATGTATTGTATTTCTTTCACTTCAAAATTATGCCTCTACCACATGAAATCCCACTGAAATAGATTGAATAGCATGATTGACCAACTGCAAGGCAATGTAGATTAAATTAAAAAAATTCTTACATCTGTGAACTGACTTAGATCCAGTTCTTTATTTTGCAGTGTCAATATGGTCATGTAAAGAGAACAGGGTGGTACCTGGCTTAGAGATACTATAACTTCATGTGATTTATTGGACTGCATATTATTGTTTAATCCATAAGTACACACATCAGCTGTTTAATTTTCCCTTGTTTGACTTCAGCAAGTGGAAAATGTGGTGAATGAGAGCTACAGAACTGTGCAGGAGGTTACCAGGAACTTAGATGGTAAGAACATGGAACTAAAACTGCTAAAACAGAGGAACCATTTTATTGGCTCACCTGTCACAAACTGAGTTGTTTGGGTTTTGCAGACATTGGACATCAGTTGGGGGAGAAAATCCAGAAGCGCTTTAGAGGAACTCTTGACTCAGCTCTGCAGTCGGTCAATCTTCTACACAATGGTATGATTTCCACACCTGACCAGGTCTGGGCAATGAGAGCATGCAAATACATTTGCTCATGTTTGCAAATGAACATCTCTGCTTCCTGCTCCAAATGGAGTTAACATGTTCTTTGTACATGCTGTGCATTTTACTTTTCTGATTAGATGTTTTAATCGGTAGTTTAAGGAATAAAAAGTTACATAATACAGACAAGTCAGCTGCTCCCACTGAACTATAAATGAAATAGTCAAGAAGGCTCCTGACTGAGCCTTTGTTTGGAGTAGTTGGTTTTTTTTTTAGTTCAACAAAGAGCCGATTTCAGTTCAGAGTATACTTGATCTCATTGTACTGCTTTTGATTCCTATAACATTGAATGTTTGGGCTCTTTGGGAAGAAGAGCTTCCCTACAAGGACTTTGGGAAGGACTTTGGGATGTCCTTCCCAAAGAAGAAGAGCTCTTTGGGTGTAACCACTTTACCACTTTAATATGTAAAATGGTTACACATTAATATTAATGTGTAACCACTTTAATGTGTGATTGCACATTAAAGTGGAAGTAAATACTACTTCCATATTTGCATCTTCTATGGCTAGAAGCTAAGGCGTCCGCTTTTCTACCTCCTTAGTGACTTAATCTGCTTTACGGTTTCTAAGAAATAGAAACCTGATATGCAAGCATTCCTGTGTGTGGGCATTTTTTTTTTTTTTTTTATCAGATTTTATCCTCAGGTATAAAACTGAAAAATGTAATTGTAGAAGTTCTCACAGAAATTGTCATTGTAGTTATTATTACACTGGACTTGATAAAGCGCTCTGCAAGTACAGGTTATTTACTAATTCAAGCCATTTACACAACTCATTGGAAAGTTTGTCACTTTTCTACAATAAGCTTAAAAATTCCTTTCCAAGCAAAATGTACAGTACATGATGCTATTTATTGAAAACTCTGGTAAATGTGCATAAAGGCTGAGGGTAAATTCATTTTTGTTGCAGAAACTTAATCTCACACACCCAAAAAATCCATCTTATAGTTTGAGTACATTTATTGACCGTGGAAAAGAAAATGTCTTTTTTTTCCAACTTAGATTTAATGTTTTAAGTTAATCTGAATACTTAAGAGAATTACTTTAGTAATTCTTGACTCTGTGGTTTCCTAAGGCATAAATATGACATTAAATGCCCATGAAACAAACAAAAAAGCCACTTTTCAAAGGAGGAAAAACAAGAGAACATACCATTACCAAGGGTAGATGTTAGCTGATCATAACAAGTTTTGAAGTGACTACAAGTGACTACTTGCCTAAACTTGGCCATATCTACATTGGGAACAAAAATAGAGACCATTTCCACACACATTGAGGAAGATGTGTTGGAAGTGGTGCTGGTCATTTTTCCCCTTCACCGTTTTGTACTTTTGCAGTTTCAGTCTCTTTCTATGCAGCTGTTTTCAGGATGACAACAGGATGTCCCTTGCCTACCGTACATCACTTCATACCTGCTAAGAGTACAGTTTGATCAGAGATTGGTCAGCTGACCCAAATGTGGATCAGAACTAAAATGAACAAAAGATTCAAACACCAAGTCTTCATAAAATAATGCAGTATTACAGTAAATTATACATGAAACTTGAACATTTTGCAGCTATTTATCCTCATAATTCATAAAAATTCCCACAAACAAGAAAAAAGTGACACCCAAAGATGTAAGTAAATGGGTAAAAAGTAGATTTAGGAAGTGACTAAATGGTAATGTATGGCTACAATATGGGAATGGGAATTGCTGCTGAAGAAGTATATACAACTAAAGCCAAGGGTGTTAAAAACAATCTTCAGAGCTCATGTATTTTATTGCTTTTACGTGTCTTTACCAGGAGTGCCACCTAACTGTGAAGTGTTTTGTAGTTATTTGTTTTCCATTGACACCTTACGTAGAAAACCCTTTATAGAAGTTACTAGTATTAGTGAAAATTAGTTTCTAGATCAAAACCTGTTAAAAACAAAAAGGTCTGTATAGTGTTTCAAATGATCACTGATTAGTGGCTTATTTTTGTGTGTTGTTTTGTTTGTTTGAATGAGCAGAAATTTTGGACACCAGTGACCAACTTGACAAGTTGAACTCATCATTAGCCCAACTGCAGTCCAGCATAAACCGAACTCAGACCAACATCAGCGTTGTCAGAGATCAGATTAATCAGACGCTGTCCAAGCCAGGATGCAAAGAATGTCACAACCTAACAGCAGACATGGAGAAACTAAAGCTTAACATCACCATTTCTGTAAGTGCTGGTTTTCTCTAGCCTAAAACATAACATGAATCATTCTTATTTGATTTATTTATTTATTTTCCTGTTAAATGGATGAGTTCTGGGTTCCCAGAATGCCTGTCTGCATGACAAGGACACATAAGGTGCTGAACATCTAGTTCTGTTAGCTGAAGTGTTTTATGGAAAAGATGAGTCAGGGCTGATTGCTCAGTTTACATAATACTCAGATTTTGTCCCTAAGCATATTGCCATGAATAAACAGGAGAAATGGTTTCTGCAGTCACACTATGTTTGACGCAGGCTGAGACGCTGACCAGAATGACAAATCTTTCTTTGGATTTGTCTGAATGATGAATTTCTCCTCCTCCACTCTTTTCCCACCTCCTAAATACTCAATCTCTGTCATCTTCAATCATAAGTGTTAGGTTGATTTATTTAAGTTTAAGATATATTTTATTTTGAGACGAAAATGAACATGTACAAAATTGATAGTACACTTTGAAAATCATTCGTTGATTGACCTGGCTGTTTCTTGGTAACTTAGTTAGATTTTTTTGTTTTTTTTGCACTCTGCTGCCCTCCTCTGTTGCTTTAAGTTACAACATGTTGGATACTCTAACAGAACTTGCTTGTGTGTGTGTGTGTGTTTTTTTTGTCACAGGCTCCCAGCCTGCATGAGTTTCAGTCTGCAGTGAATGAAGTCATTAAAGCTGATCTCAAGTCTGATATCAGTGAGGTCAGTGGGAACTGTAAACAAATAAAAGCATTATCTGAAAACAAATTTCAACTGAAAAATGATGATGTTATTATACATGCTTTCTGTGCCACAAAGAGCTGGTTTGTTTTGTTTTGTTTTTGTTTGCTGTAAATATGTTTAATTGTCAGTATAAACAGATTATTATTACACAACAATCAGCATCATTTCCTTTTCTAGTGAAAGAAAATGACACAGATACTGTCTTCTGTTGTAGATGTATCAGAGCTATTCATAGAAAACTTTTTATAATTTTACAGGCGGAGAAGTTTTTCAACACCATTCCTGAGACTGTGACCAATGAAACTAAGGATTTAGTTAAAAGTGAGTGAATACTAAATTTATCTCCACAAATATAAGCTGCACAATTACTAAATTGCTGGAGGGTTTTGCCTTTGTATTTTTAGACAGCAAAGCACAACTGAGCAGCATAAAAACACAGGTTTTGCAGATTTCCCAGGATTTCCACCTTTCAGCTTTGGATGAAGCATCCAACACTCTAAAACAGCTCCAGAGTGACATTGACACGTACTCACCTGGAGTGAGAAAAGCAGAGGATATTAGGTATAAACTATGGAAGTGCAAATGTATGCAATAATTAAAAAAACAAAACAAAGCAAAACTTTCCTAATTATTGTAACATTTCTTTGTTAGATGGAGTGTGGGTCTGGCCCTGTGCTGTGTGATCCTCCTGGTAGTGGTCTGCAACATCCTGGGACTGATTGTAGGCCCTCTGGGTCTCTCTCCTAAGGTAGACCCCACCAACCGCTCTAGCTCCTCAAACTTTGGAGGCATCTTTCTCATGATGTGAGTGACGCTTGCGCCAGCCAGAAACCACCCCACTGTCTACATTCAGCTTTTTGGGAGTGTTATTAAAGAGTTAAACCTGGATTTGATTATAGGAGTGCAGGGTTCAGCTTCCTGTTTTCCTGGCTGTTCATGATATTGGTGCTGGTGCTTTTCTTACTGGGCGGAAACATGTACACACTGATTTGTCGACCATGGGACGATGGCCAGCTGCTGCAGGTAGAGATATAAACAAATATATACATTTGAAATAGTTTATAATCCTTAAAAATCAAATCTGAATGCAAAATAACAACATAACTATTGATGACACAAAATCTTTTATGTAGCTCTAGTTATAAATGTTTTATCTTGTGCTTTGCAAATGTCCATACCCTTTAGGCTTTTTCACATTTTTTTTTCATGTTAGAACCATTACCAATGTATTTTCCTGGAATTTTATGTGAAAGACCAACTCAAAGTAGTCTGTATCAAAAGGTTGAGTTCCAGTTGTGAATCTCCTTGAATAGCTGCATCTCTTATTGGATAATTTTTATGATTCTAGTTTGTTTTTTTTTATATGCCCACAAAACACTGTGATAGCAAAGCAGTCCAAACTATATTTCTTCCATTATATCCTATTATACTATACATTTGAAATGATTTGTAGGAATACAGTTTCTTTACATAACACTATTCCAAAAAAATATAACCAAATGATTTCAAATAAATGTTTGAAATCATTTATACAGGCTTTTAAGGGATATCAGAGATGCATTAAATTAATTCCTGATGGCCAGACTGAGATCAGCTAGGCAGTATATAATAAATTCTTCAATATTTTATCTGTTGGGGTAAATAATTTTTTGTCTTTAATTGTAGGATACATCAATTCTTTTTAGGAATATTGTTTAAACGTGGTAAATAAAACATATGCCTATGGATTAAAAGATTCCTGAGGCACTGTATTTCCTGCTTACAGTTCATTGATACTCCAGGTTTAATCCAGAACTTCGAATTAGGCTCGGCTTTGGGACTCAAGAGCAAAATCAACCTCTCCCATGTCTACAGGTATGCATCACCACTTCAACTCTAACGCAAACACTGATACATAAACCATTCATACACAGTTTATGTATCAGTGTTTAATAATAATAGTGTGAATTGTCAATGTGATACAGCTGGCCGATGATGCTGGTGTCTGATTCATAGATTGCTATTCAGTTCTGAATTAAAGGGCTATTTCACTGTTCTTTAAATAACCTAAACACCATTTGACCGTCTCTGGTTCAAAATGTAAAATAACTTCAAAGTAAAATTTGTGATTTATGAAAGATTTATTTGCATTTTGGTAATAGAGTAAGCTCAGATTAACCACCACTGATCACAGGAGTAAATTTGTATCTACTTGTTTGGCTTGAGTGACTAAACCTGTTGTATCAGTGTTTGGCCTTTAATTTGTCAAGACGATATGTATGTCCGAAACTTATATTTAATGTCTGCCGTTCCAGAGACTGTAGGAAAAACCACCCTTTGTGGATGACGCTTCACTTGTATGAACTTATAAATCTTGAAAACGTACTCAATGTGTCTAAAGTGAGTTTTGTTGACACTATCATGTTTTAAGCATATATTTTTTGCCCTTTTACTTGCGTGTATTAAATATCTTCTCTAATGATCTCATGCTCACAGTACACAGCCCAGATCAACAAGGAGTTTGAGAATACAAATATAACTCTGTCTTCAGTCAATATCCTGAACCCTGAATTGACAAAGAAACTTGTAAACATCTCTTCCAAAGCTACTAATTTCAACGGTACAGCTATCACACAGCAGGTAAAGCTTATTCCCACGTAGAGTTATTGTTATTATATGTATTTCTTTGCAACTGGTGATCTTTTACTTTCTCTTACAGATGGATGACATTTTAAGCATCAATTTAAATAAAACAGCAGAAAAACTTTATAACTTGAGTCAACTACAAGTGAGTCTCGTCACATTAAGACTAATTTATATTAAAAAAGAAAAGTTTTGTTTCTTCCGTTTTTAATGTTTGTTCTAACTTTCTGTCCATTTCTAGCCGACTGCCATTAAATATGAACTTCTAAATGAAACTTTGAAACTGAGACTAATTCAAGCCGACATAGAGACGACCATCTTTCCTCAAGTGGTGAGTGCTGGGGTTCGTCTCTGATGATACCTGTTTGCATTCTGCCACCCTCTCATGGGCATTTTGTTTGCATTAACGAGACAACCACTGCTTTCTGTGCCACAGATAAACCTGAAATCATCCATCAGGAATCTTCAGTCCACTTCAGAAAAAATCAACGTGAGTGCATTGACCAACCCCTTGAGCTGCAGAAAGCAGAAATCCTTCATTAATTCTCCTCTGCGCTTCATTCTTGGTTTCATGCGGTTCTCTCTGGCCCTTTCAGGGAACAGTGGGGGAGGTGCTGAGGAAAACTCAAGCAGCACAAGACTTTCTCAACACAAATACGACACAGATTGTAAAGACCGTGAGTAGAGCCACGAGTCACATGAGTTGAAGAAATGTGCTCCATGTGGTCTGTTAATGCCTGAGGTCATTTAGCGAGTGGGGAAGAGGAAGGTGGGAGGGTCATGGATTACTTATTATGGGTGTGTGTAGTGGAAACAGTGTGTTTGTTGGTTCCATATCAACAGACCATTTGGTGTGCTGCTGAATTTATCTTGAATTATCCACTTACGTTGTATCAAAGCACTATTTATGTAGATTTTATTCCTAACAGTATAAATTTGAGCACTTCAGAATTTAGAAATGTCTTTTGCATAGTTACAGTAAAATCAGGATGGATGAGATACTTTTTGCTTTCAAGTGACCATCTTCTTTTTTCTTTTTCCACACCTAATGGTTGCCTGACCATCTCGGGCTGAAAGTTAAATGCTCAAAATACAGTCTGTTATTGACCTCAAGTGGACAAATACCGTTTCGATAAATTAATGAGAAAATGGGTCCACCTGGTCTGGCATAGCCTCTGCTAGCATTTAGCTGTTAGTGACATCATTATGGAGTCATCACTGCAACAATTATTTATACATGTTTACATTTCTGGACATGATCATGCCTCAGAATCTTTCAACATGTCTAAAACTGCATTTGACTGGCTAAGCTGGAGATCAAATTGCCTATGTTATGCACAGAAAGGCAGTTATTTACTAAATGCTGCGTAACTAATATTCCATCATATATGATGGTGGTATAAATGTCCAGAAGTGTAATATAGTTCAAATCAACCTCAGATCTGCATCAATCCAAGAACAGATTACCATTTATTGAAACATTTGCCTTTGTTTATTGTTAAAGATCCACCCTTTAAACGACATTTGTGTATCGCTTCAAATTTCTACTTAAATAATTTTTTGCAACTTTTAAATGAAGAGCTTCATGTTGAATTTGTCATATTTAATGCCGAAGGTACTTTTCATTTCCAAGCAAAAGTCAAATCAGTGCTGTCGCTGAAAAAAATGGGCCATCTCACAGATTTGTATTAGAATTTATGTTATTTCTGTATTTTGGACAACTAAATTTCATGGAGTCTAACCCATATTCTTTCCCGAATTCTAGGAAAGTAGGAGCTTTTTAAACTGCCAGCTGGATTACTTCACTGCTTATACAGACTGGGCCAAGACTATGGTAAAAGAAACTCTTCAAGTCTTTTATCGGCAGTCTTAGAAATGAATGCATTGTGTTTGTGTAAAGTGTTTTTTGAGCCGCATTCAATTTCCCTCAGATCACCCAGCAGGTCGGCCGCTGCGGACCTGTTGCCAGGGCTGTAGACTCCTTTGAGACTGTCCTTTGTGTTAACATAGTGGAGTCTTTGGTGAGGAGAACAAACTTCTTCCTAATTTATTTTTTATTCTTGAGACTACTTGTTATTTTCTAGTTTCTTAAATGGTTTCTTCTTCTTTTCTTTTTTTTTTTTTAGAATGCGTTCTGGTTCAGTCTGGGCTGGTGCTTGATGTTCTTCCTTCCCAGCATTATATTTTCCATGAAGCTAGCAAAGTACTACAGGAGGATGAGCTACTCTGATGTTTTTGAGTAAGTAGCGAAAAATGTGTAGGTGATTCTTGTGACTGAATAAGGCTGACTTTGCTGTTAATTTCTCTATCTTCAGAAATCACATCGTTATGAACCACATCCCTCGGGCTCAGATGAAAATCACCTGACATGGGATGGCATATGCGTGAGCCAGATTTAAAGGTCTTCAGGCACAAATGTTGTGTTTGAGAAAATCAAAGCACGTGGGACACCACAGCACAGATGTGGCACATTGTCACTTGGGTAAAACAACTGGAAAAAAAAAAGTTAAAACTAATATACTTACTTGAATATTTTGTAAATTTTGGTTTTTACTATAGAATGGAGAGGGAAACCTGACCACAGAGTGTATGGTACATTTCATAGAGCCCATGTTCCCCTTTAAAAGCCATCGAGAGGGATTCTGATGATATACGAGAACCTTAAAGGATTTTTACAATTTCCTAGCTGAAATCAGCCTCATCAGGCATATTTCTTGTTTCTAGTTGATTACATATGTATATATGTTGATGCACAGTTCAATGTTTTGACATTTTTTGTGGTTTAGCAGCTTGTTGACAATGGGAAACACATTTTACTTTTGACTGAATTTCTATTTTCATGTGCACTAATGTTGGGAAGAAATGTTTTCTGGGTTCAATGTACTTAATTGACTTGCAAATAGTTTTAATCATATCATTGCTGCTGTTTGCTTACTTTACAATGCCATTATCTTTTTTATTTATCTTGAGTAGTAATTTCTTTTGAATAATGTTATGTTTGATTGGTGTTGATTTTTTTCCTACTTTGTTCTGCAGAGTAAATTCTGTTCTTTTGTTATGCAGCACTTTGCGCCATTTGATTGTTCGTGATTTTTCTAAAGGGTTGAAACATTTCTGTCAGCTGTTTTCCATACAGTGAATAAAAAAAAACACTAATCAAGAGTTCAATGAGTCTTTTGTTCATCATATTTTGTGCAATTTTATTATGGTGGTTTCTATCTTGATCAAAAAGCAGAAAAGTGTTTTCATGGTGCAAATGGTTAGAGGTAATTTCTGCAAGGCACATGAACTTTTACCCCCCTGCTATATTTAGAAGAGTGAATAATCTTTGCTTTAATGTCCTACAACAACAAAAATGTGACAAATATTCTTTAATTTTGATTAAACATGGCTTGTTACAGAAAACAGATGTTCTGACTTTCCACCATGACATCTACCATATACAGCTCTCTTATTAGAACGGCCATGGAAGAAGCTCAATATGTTGTTTCCTTTCTGCTCTAAACTTTCTGTTTTTTTATGTTTCACAATCAACCGCAACCTGCACATCATGCACCAATATGACAAGGGAATGGCCTATAATGAAGCTGCTGGTTGCTGCTGTAATTTAGAAAAGTGACACTCAGAAAATCAGAAGCCATAACTTCAAAATCAGGGCTATCGACTCAGCTTCAGGTCAATTTTTGCATTCTGATAGCACTCTAACAGTGTTTTCTTTAGTGTTGCTGGGGATTTTGTTTATGTGACTAAAGCTAAGAAAAAAAATACCTATAAATAAGTTACTCCTACAAACATAGAAGAAGGTGTTCTGGAGAACTGAGGCTAAAATGAAACTTTCCAAATACTGTTTTCAAAAGAAAACTAAGACTAGGGCAGAAGTTTTATCTTCCAGGAGGACGATGACCCTAAACATACAACCAGAACCTGAACAGAAGGGTTTAGGTCAAAGCATATTTATATACCAGAATGGCCTAGCCAAAGTCCAGATGTAAATTGACAAGACCTAAAAATTGATAGTTACAGACACGCTCTATTGAGTCTTACTGAGCTTGATCCAAATTACAAAGAAAAATTGAGAAAATCAGTTTAAAGATGTGAAAAGTTATTGGAAAGATGGAGTAATAGATGCACATTTATATTTGCTTTTTCTATTGTTGATAGATTACTTTCCTAGGAATTAATTGAAGTCTAGATGTAAAGTGACGAGATGTAAAAAAAAAAAAATTAACAAATACTTGCAGTTCTATGTAGATTTTCTTGTCTAGATTTTAACAAGACAGGTTTATGTCTTGAAAATGGGTGGACCTCTGCCATGTTTAATCCACATTCAAAATCTCAGTGATTAAAAACAAAGGATAAACCTGAAGTTATTTGCTTGACTCATAACAAAAAGGATTTGACATTTATGTAAATAAATGTTTTAGTCCTTTGATTTAGGAAAATTAACAACATTCACTCAAAAAAAACCCCTCAATTTTTAACCTTGAAAGTTTGAACTCTCAGCATTGCCTTTACTAAATGTCAAACCAAAACAGTTTCCAAAGTTGCAGCAGTATGAACATGTTACTCTTTAATAGAGCTGTCACCCTCTAAAGCAATCTGTTTTCAACAACACATTTGTCATCGCCGTCCAAAACTTGTTTGCATAAATAATGCTCTGCCAATCAACATGGAAATGCAATAACGACCTTCAGAGGAAGAGCTCAAACTCAATTTGGAGTCAGTGATCCATGATGGTAAAAAACAAAGCAGGAGCAGAATCGTGTCTATCTAATCTGTGGTCTAAATCAGCTAAGTTGCTTAAAATTCATCATCACTCCCCGCCCCTTGAAATATTTTAGTTTCAAGGTTGATGGATCTTTGTTGCACATTGACTCGACATGTGATGAAAATGTGCTGTAACGCAGTCATCTCTCTCACAGTGCATCAATTTGTGCTGCTCTGTAGGATGATCCAGAAGCTCGAAGACAGATAGAGGACGCAGCACCATGGAGCAGAGCCTTGTTGAGACGCACTATTGTTTAAAGCAAGCTATAATTAGAACAAGTGAGTCAATGACATTACAGCACAAGCATGACCTCAAACCGTGTAATAAGAGACGCAGGATGCTGGGAAAAATCAATGAGGGGGAACAAATGTTAGATCAAGTGGAAGAGAAAGAAACAATGAGGCAGTATCGGCTTCTACAGCTTTTTGCACCCAACCTTTTCTTTTCTTGCCTATTATAAGTAACTGAACCTCCTTTCTTGTGTTCTTAGAATGGAGAAGAGGAACTAGTCACATATTTTCTACCTCTGCTGCTGTGATTACATCTTCACTCCTTCATGTGGAAGCTGACATTTAGCTGTGAGAGCCCCACAGAAGCACCTAATGTCCCACATTTGCTCCACTTACAGTCATGAGTCTGAAAGTGTAACTAAAATAAACCCTGAACATGGAAACACTGCAGCTGTAAGTGGATTTGGCAGAACCTCTGTCATCGTTTTAAGAGTATGGTCAGGTTTCAAGTTAGTAATTCAGTACTCTGGGGCTTAATGTCTTTATTTACTGTTTTTAGTGAACAGATTCTGCTTTGGTCTGTGAGACAGAATGTAAACAAAGGTGAACAAACCAGAAATACTTCAAATGTGTATCGATACCAGGCTTGATCTGAGTCATCAAGATTGTAATAGGCCATAACATAAAGTTTAAGTGAATGTATATTTTTCACTTTGGCACTATGCAAAAATTTTATTTTTTGGCTTATAGTAGCTTTAAGCAAGAACATTCACATTTATTAGAAAATAATACTGCAAATATATACACATATATATTATATATATATATATATACACATGTGTATAATTTATTATTAAATACAACATCCAATTTTTAATTTAGTAACTAATAAACTACTTGATATTTTGAATTTGTTAAAGTATCTGTATTTCACATGTTGTAGTAATCTGCTTAGTCATCACACCACGTCTGAATGCTGCCCTGTTACTCTTTTTTTCTGTTTTGACATGAATAGCATTTTCAAATGACTTAATAAAAATGATCTCATTCAAATCTTTACTCTTTTTACTTGTCAGAAGGAAAAACAAAAATAATCTTTACATCCTGCAAAAATACTGTAAAGTTTCATGTTCAGAGAAAATCCTGCAGAAGACAATAAAACAGACAGCGGAAAATTAATCTTTTCAAGATGCTAAAATGGTTTTCATTGCCAACAAAAACACCTTGTGTTCCACTTCAGACAGACTGGATAAACAAATCACTTAATTCAGACAGAAATCTCATTTTTACTTTTAATGGCATAGAAACATATGCTGATAAATACTTTTAACTTGTTTAACTTTCTAAACTCCTCCAGTAAACATTGGCAAAAAAAAAATAAAATAAAAGTTACAATGTGGATATGAAGAAGAAATGAACATAAACCGCAGCAATAAACAGGCAGAGTTGAAGGCAAATGAACATTGAACATCCAGGCAGGCAGTCTGAGCGGCCTGTGTGGGGGAAGTCAAGGAATTCCCAGAGAGTCTCAGTTCATGTTCAGCACACTGATCTGAAATCAGCCCGTCGGTTGTCATAAATTAAGGCACCAGAGCAACGGAGGGGAGTGACGAATCCCAAGAATTTCTGAGTGAATTTAAAAACCGAGGAGGAAAGGAAAGCATACAGAGGTCGGATGCTGGGAGTTCTCCCTCAGGAATACGAGGGAGCCGCAGAGATGCGGCAGAAATGTGACACCGCTCTGTCAGCTGAAAGGCACCGAGTGTCCCGCAGCTCTTTGAAGTCTGATTGTCACGTTTAAGAGACGTCTGAGTTTCACTGAGCCACACCCACACAGAGCTTAGTAGTCTTCAAAAGTTTGGTTCAAAATAAATAAGAATATTATGGATGTTTCCATATTTTAGCACAAAATACAATCCTTTTTTTTTTTTTTTTTAAACTAAAACACTGTCTTCACCCATCCTAAATCAGAAAAGCTCTATCTCAACAGAAACATCCAGAGCTCGGAACAATCAACACTGACTGGTGTGATATAAAAGTGCAAAGCCAAGAATACAGAAAGCCTATCCTCTATAATAAAATTTTCCACAGTGGTTCCAAGAAGGACAACGCATGAGATCTTACGCAAGCAACATGAAGACTGGTTTGGTCCAAACATGTCCCTCCCACACACACACCTACACACACACGCACACACACACACACACACACACAAACACTTGAATCTCAACAAGATTAGTGCTGAAAATTTAATTTAAAGTCCAAAATGTGAGTCACTTTTACTGGGAATGTAGTCTGGAATGTCTCGTGAGTTGAATTTAGAGGGGACAAGATGGAGCCTGGAAGGAAAAATGGACGACACTGAAGGGAGAAACAGACTGCTGGATGTTTTGGTTATCATGCCAGGGCAAGCAAATCAAAGCAGAGTTAATGTTTAAGCCTGTTTAATTTGTCGAATGTGAAACTAAAAGTCAGCAGTAGAACTTTGACCCTGCCTGTCTTACCTCACTTTGAGCAAACAAGAACAGAAAGGCGGCTCTCTCTCTTGATTACCAGCTGTATGGAAGCATACCACTCAAGTTAAAAGGACTAAAGACAATATAATAAACCCTAGATGTAGTTAAGATGTTTTTTGGACCGCTCTTTAAATACTGCATAGCTTCTGATACAGGTTAAAGTTACTCAAGTAGATGCTGTAAAGACTTTGGAGATAACACAGCAGGAAAGGAAGGAAGCTTTAAAAATAATCCAGACTTCAGACTTCAAGTCTAATTAGTGGCTTTGTTACTTATCAAGCAATTAGTTGTACTGTCTTATTACAGTAACCTATATGTCACCATTGTATTTTAATAAGGCTGATATTAAATACGCTAGTGCGAGAACAGTTTCATTCCCATACAGTAAAGGTTTAAGCGATAAATAACCCTGTAGATTCTGTATTTACACTAAAAGGTCAACTTTCACTGAATTACGTACACTTGTTGAGTCTTCAGTAGTCAGTTCAGAGTTTCCAGTTGTCAGATTTGTTCTGACAACCTGCTAAAAGCCACCTCACTAGTGTCAGTTAATTACTTTACTGATGAACATTTAACTTATTTGTATCTTTGTGCTAAAGTAAGTATGCTGACATTCAGTTCGGACATGTTTCGTTCTCCGTTAAGTTCGCTTGGGTTTATGAAAATCCACCTGGGTCTGAAGGTAGAGCGTTTGGAGATGATTTCAGTTCCTGTGCCTCTGTGTGAGGAGACTGAGTGTCTGCATCCCACCGTTCGGAGCTCGGCGGAACGGTGGGCTGGCGGGGAAGAGCCGGCGGCGGGTACAATGGCGACTGGAGGATGTCGGCGTACCGCTGGCTGGGCTTTGTCTCTCTCTGCAGAACTTTTCTCAGCAGCGGCTTCAGCTGCCCTATGGCCAGCTGGCTGCTGTGGGGGTCTGCAAATGGAGCGGGGGACGGAGAGCTGCAGGAAATGTTTTTGAGCACCAGGTTGAGGATGGTGGTGACGGTGTAGTCCTCGGGGCACAGCGCCCACAGCAGGTCCAGGTAGGGGTCCAGCTCCCGGTGCTGAGACACCTCGCATAGCAGGGAGTTGAAGATCTCCTTGTTGAGTAGGGGGCTCTGTTTGCAGAACTGCTGGGCCACCTGGGTGACCCGCTCCCACTGGCGCTTCACCATGAGGATCCGCAGCGCCTGCAGGATAGCGTTGGGCCGCCCACTGACGAGCAGCAGCTCCACCTCCAGGTCCTGCCGCTGCTCTGTGTCTGGATCCAGGCTGGACAGGACCCACAGTGCCCGCCTGTAGAGGGGAACATTGTTCTCCCTGCTTTCCCCGCCTCTCCCACTGGGGAAACCCCAAGAGGACGAAGCCAGGGTGAGTCCCAAGGCCGCAGAGCTCTGCTGCTGCTGCGAGAGCTGCAGGAACCTTGGCAGCCAGCTGGGCTGAAAGCGAATCACTGACTGGCAGAGAAGCTCAAACACAGGCAGGGCAGCTGGGGAGGTCGTGACCTTACAGTTATTATCCCCTTTCAGGCTGGGGCTGTGTTTTGACTGCCCGTTCGTGGTAGGAAGGGAGTTCGGGCAAGGAGTGAGGACCATTTTCCACACATCTGGGGCGACCCTGCTGGACAGGGAGCCCTCGCCGTTGTTGTGCAGTTGCAGCGCAGCCTGAGCAGCGCTCCACGCCTGGCCGGGGAACATGCTGAAGATGGAGTTCAGGTAGAGCAATGCTTCGCCGTCCAGTTCGGAAGACGACAGCAACCTAACCACTTCTTTCTCCACCAGCGTCCCACCCACTGCCTCTACCTCTTTCATCCCCCCCCTCACTAAACTTCCCTTCAGCTCCTCCAGAGCCACCAGAGCCTTCAGCTCCCCCTCCAGAGAGCACATTAACTTCTCCAGCCCTGCAATATAGTCACCTCCTCCATTTTGCAGCGACTCTGTCTCCTTTCTCCTCAAGCCTGAGTTGAGGTAGTTCCTGAGAATGGAGGCCAGAGAGATGGGAGCCTGGAACCGTCCCCCCTTCTTCAGGGACTCCACAGTGAGCTGCGTGCTGCTGAGGCTCCTCTGCTGGTAGTACTTACACGCCTCCTCAAAGACAGCTTCAACCAGGATGGCTCCGGACTGATTACTTTCAGCTGGATTAAGGCCCAAAGCTTTCCCCGTAGAGTCCTTCTCCGCAAGCATGAAAAGTCCACTTTCCAAGAGCAGAAAGGGAGTCTGTCTGTCAGCTTGGTTTGTGTATAACAAACCCTCTCTTTTCAACGCAATCTTGTGCAGCTCTCTGCCACAGTTCACCTCTATCAGATGCAGGGTTTTCCCGACCATTAGCGCCACGGTGTTCACGTAAAAGCACAGGCTGGTGTGAGTGTCTGCTTGAGGCGTGAAGTTGTCCGCCAGCTTGTACACCCTCCGCAGCATCCCATCCTCCTGCAGAAGGTACAGCCAGCCCGTGTTGAGGAGCAGCAGCAGGCCTCCGCAGCCTGTGGGAGAAAAGCTGCAGATTTCAGGCGGCTCGAGAGCTGACAGATATCCCAAACAGTCTGCAATCAGCCGCCTGAAGTCGGACTCCTTGGCCGAAAGCTTCTTTATTGGGGTGTTTTTGCACGTGGTGCTGATGCTGAAGGAGTCGTGGTGAGGGGACCACGTCAGGAAGAATTTGGAGATGCACAGTTGCAGCTTGGCTTTCAGGTCAGGCAGCAGATGCACGTAGTCGCCTGAGCTGATGACGGTGAATTTAGGATTATTGTGAAGGATGATTTTCAGTCCTCCCAGGTTCACAGCTCCATCCTCCACCTCACAGTCCCTCCTGCAGATGCAGTATCTCAGTTTGTTCCTGGTGGAGCTGAGGGCTGAGGAGCTCTCTGAGGCTGGACGCTCCTCACACCACACCAGGAGGCTGGAGCACACACACACTGACACCACTCTGGCCCGGGGGCTGTTGCACAGATCAGAGGTCTGCAGGAGATGCCAGCCGGTCTTGTAGTCCAAGAATTTCCAAAACTCGGCTTTCCCATTCTCATAAACAACCACTGCAACAACTCCTGTCCCCTTGCCTTTGTTACGAAGGAGATCCAAGTAGAATACATCCACTATGGAGACGCCCCCTTTGAACCACACATCCAGCTTCTTCGGGTTGAGAGCCAGCTGGGGTCTTTCATGCTTGTCAAAAGTCATGAGACCGACCTTAGGCTGGCGGAGAAGGACATGGATGTGACGTCCATCTGGACTCACACGAACGTCTGACAGTTTGATCCTGCTGGGCTCGTCTTTAGAAACAGTTAGTAAATCACTCAGCTTCTGGCTTCCAGCGTAGTCCCTGAAATCCGACAGCTCTTCCAAGACAAACCGCGACATATTCACGGTTCTGTTTCGAGGAATTCAGAGTCACTTCCTTCACCGCAGCCCTTATCAATAAGCCCGTTAGCTTTGACGGCTCATAAATCCGACCCCTGGCTCCAGCGAAGCTAGCAGAGCGGATGCTTTAGGTCCGGTGGAGGGAGTCATCTCTTTAACGGCCGAGCGGAGGGATACACAAATCCGACAGCATTACGCTGCTGTAGTTTCATGTTTTATAGACCAGAGCGGAGCTAAACTGTTAGCTGACAGTGTAAAGGTTTGGAAGAGCAGTCTGAGAAAAGGCACTGCAGTCATTCCGATGCTATGCTAGCCCTCCTCTAACATCACGGGACTGTTAATTTCCGGATACTGAGACTGCTCTGCATAAAGAGGAGGAGCAGAACTCCGACCGTTGGACTACAAAGATTTTGCAAGGAAAAGGAGGAATCACTCTGCTGATATATTTTTTCTCTCGAGATTTTTCATATTAAATAAGAATTTGATATCTCAACACCATTAATTAGATTATAATAGTTAAGTATTTGACGATAGTGCCTTGCAAGAGTGTTCATATCCCTTGACCTTTTTTGCACATTTCGTTACTATGTAACAAAAAGCGTGAGTATTTTATTTATTAATCTGTCAGATTAATACGAAGAAACACATAATTGTAAAGTGGAAGGGAAATGATGCATAGTTTCATCTTTTATTTTCATTTTCAAATACATTTTTAAAAGTGTGGAGTGCAATTCATATATAGAACAATTTATCTTTTCTTACAACTGGCTGCAATTGTGGCCTATTCTCTTTTACAAAATAGCCCAAACTCAATCTAATTAGATCAAAGGTGTCAAACTCATTTTCATTTTTCCAAAATCTGAATGTTCTTAAAGGGCTGGTTGTGCCAGGGTATATTGATAAAACCAATTAAATCTAAAAGCTGCAGGAGTAGCTCTTGAGGGCTAGGTAGAAAACAGAATTACAGAATTGGACTCCATTTACTAATTAGGTGACTAAGACAGTTTCCAGTGCTGAATTTTCTTTAGGTGTATCACAGTAAAAAGGGCTGAATACAAATGTAAAAGTTTAGTTTAACGTATCTTTTTATACAATTAGGATTTTATTTTTTTTTGTCTTGGTCTATTCGTGCAAACGCACAATGAAGTGCCATAAAGATTGTGGTTGTAATGTGACGAGATAAAAAAAAAGATTAGCTTAGATTCCATCTTGCCGATTTTCACGGCAAGATGGAGCTGTAGTAACTTGGTATGACATTTTTATCAGGTTATTTTTCATCAAAATATTGGTGAAGCAGGATGTAGACCAAGCCCTTTTCAAATGTGAAGAATTTCTATATATCGTTAATTTGAATATCGTTAATTTCTTTGACTTTATTCAGACTATTACATGTTTTATATAACCAGTCAATCTTCCATCCACTTTGAGCTTCTAAAGAGAGACAATCAGAACAATCAGCTTTATTTGTCAAGATTGTTTACACAGACCAGGAACTTGACTTTGCTTTTATGCTTTCATGGCACACATGATTAAAGATAATTTCTAATAAGACAAAAATTAAATATCTTGTAGTTAATTTAGGTTGGCAATTTCCTATCCACAAGGCATGATTAAATCCAGCTTAAATGCAGGCCTTTAAATGCATGGTAGTTTAGTCAGTTTGATCTAAGCTAACAACTTTTAGAGAAGCATTTGTTGCCACTATGTCACATTTCCCTTTTCAGTCATATTTTCACATTGTTTAGACTGCAGTTTTGTTTGGTTTATGTTGCCTCAATGTTAGTCTGCCCACATATACATAATTTCAAGAATACAGAACTTTATATATTTTAATACCAATAATCCTTTGCTGAATCTGGGATCAGATCTCCTAGCAGTAAAGGAAATGTTAGTGTATTCTGACAAGATAACAGTTTTGAGAATTGGCTATTCTTCTTCCTGCTACATGTATTTATGTGAAGCAGTGCTGAAAATATTTCAGATGGTGCAGGTGTTATTAGGCTGGAAACAATTTAAGAGGAACATTCAGTAAAGTATAAAAAGAGGAACTATGTGAATTTCTGTTTCTACTTTTGAAAGCTGTTTTTTGTCGCTGAACCAGTTGTTTTACTGATCAGGTGTTTGCATTTTATCTTAACTGAAAAACCATCCTAATTCTTTCTGGTTTTTGGTGAGAAGGTTTAAAATTTTGCCACTGGCTTGTGTAGGTTTGCTTTTTTCTGCTCTGTCATCCTTGTTTACTCAAATTTCTTACTGAAGCGAGATTTATTAACTCAGCAGTCCTAGATTTATTATGAATTGAGAGGCCTTTTTGAGGATACAGGCGTAGTTGGAACAAAAAAATAAGGCACACCTGGATGAAAATGTAAGGTTTTGATAATATCTAACATTTATTACACTGGGAGTTGAAGGCTCATTGGTGACTCACAGTCTAAGCAAGCAGATCCCTGCTATGAGGCATGTATTACTTTACCAAACTTTTCTGGCATCTTTCACCACAGCCCACACAGTGGCATTAATTGCTTAAGGACAGTGTTGCTAATTTATAAATAGATATTTAGGACCTCCACAGAGAGACCACAAACAAGTAGTTGGCAGTAGTAGGAATATATATATATATTTTTATTTATGAAGGTAGTTTGCAACACTTAAAATTGAAATCAATCTGAGAGAATGGTGATCACATTTTCTTTAATTCAAATAGGTTTTGCACTGTTTCTCTTGATTTGTCTTCAGTTTTCGATTCTACTACTTGTGATCAAATCAGGTCACATTTCCTGAAGGTGAGAGAAGATCTGCTCAGAATCTGAGATGGGAGAAAAAAGATTACTTCTAAGCTTGTGATCCCATCAACATAATCAAATCATGGAGAAAGTTTAGCTCCATGTCTCTTCAAATTATCCATGGGATCCTTTTGATTTTATTAATGACAAGAAATGTTTTTAAAATACTGAGGAATTCAGGCTCAATTATCTAATATCTTTAATGTCAAGCAACATCCAGAAGGAGGCAGGATTGAGCCTCACTGTGTGGCAGGGATTCAAGACCTGGTGCTCAACATAATAAATAAATACATATTGGAACAACCAGCCCTTTGAGAACATTCATGATATTAATATTGCCCAAAATAAAATTGAGTTTGACACCCCTGCTCTAAAGCATATACATTTTTTTATCAGTTTAATTTAAATTTAAGGTGTTTGTACTATTAGTACTCTAATATAAATTTGTTTTATTTGTTTTTATTCTATAGCAAGCACCTTTGTATCATTTTAACTTGACATAATTTATTTTATTTTAATACAAGGAAGTAATTTTATTCACTTGGATTAAAAAGCTGACATTTTCTTTCAGTTTCTGTTAAGTAGATTCATGCTGTGGATCTTATGACTGTCATTGTTTCTGTTTTAATTCAATGCACCAGTGTAGCAGCTGTTCTCCTCCTGTGTTGGAGACAACAAGGACCCTTTAAAAGTCAAAGGATCTTTTGATGAAAACTACTTGCTTTCACCGCCTACTTATTTTCACAGCTTCAAATTGCTTTTCTTTTTTTGTTACTTATTGAAAGCCAGAAATCTCAAAGTAGGAGAAAAATGGGTAAAGCCGTATTTTTCTGAAAGTTTTCTCTACTAAACTGGGTAAATTTTACTTGGAAGAAAAGATTCTGTTTCTTTCAGCTCCAACACGAAAACAGGCAGTTTCTATTATATCATCCCAAGCCGCTTTTAGAGGACGTTGTTTGGTTATTCAGAATAGTGTGCATGAAGATAAAAGTATATAGTTGCAGTAGATTCAGGCTTCATTGCTTATGGACAGGATAGCCTTGGATAGAAAACAGCGTCTATTAGAGAGTGTGTTTAGGCTGCTGTGCCTGTAGACAGGAAGATAAAGTGCTTGTCTGGAGACTGGAGGGGATTGAATGTGGGGGAGATTTTCTTCTTGAGTTATAAGGCACAGAAAGGGAAACTAATGGCTGAAAGAAATACTGCTTCTTAGAAGATGGGTTGGTTGTCGGCTTTGCATCCCCTTAGGATAGATGCCTTTCTAATTTGAGCATGATTTAAAAGCGAAAGAATTGGTAATTCTCCGAGTGTTTGGGCTTTACGTCATTTTTACGATATCTGTGTCCCAAAAAACATTGCAGCTGCTGATCAGCCTTATATGTCCTGTAAGGACAAGTATTACTAGTTTGCTCTTTGTGATAAAAGATGGCAGCTTCCCTTTCTCTATGTCTACCATTGAGTTCTTATGTTCCACATCTGGAGCATTTTGCCATATTGAAACTACAGTATACTCTCTCTCGCTTGCTTTGGCGTTTCCACCTGAGAGACAGCCTAGTGATGTTGGATGGCAGTTTCCAGCTCTTTTCCCACAGGTATAAGTTTCTGTGGCCAAAAATAAAAGAATTACACAAATGTTAAATAAATATTTGGGTTCTGAAAGCATAAAGTTAAAGCCTCGCACAGATGTTCATTACTTTTGATCTTGAGGTTCAAGTCATAGGGACTGCAATAGCAGATACATCCACAGAGCCAGTCATTTACTATAGGAAAGGATCAGACTTGAGAAAAAAAAAAAGTCAGCAGAGCTGTACATAAATGAGATATGATGGGCAATATCTTTAACTCACATGACCCCCAAAATAACAAGCTGGATGTGAAAATAAGAGCCACTCTGAAGATGTCATTAGCAATGATCTCAGCATAATAAGGAAAATTGTTTCTTGTAAAGGCAGTGGGGTGAAACTTTCAATATTCTTCCAAATGAGCCCCATGATAAGCAAACAGAGGTCCCGTATTCTCAATGTTATCATTTATAATGGATATGTCTGCCTCATTGATAGGGAAGATAGCATTTACAGCCGGCTGTCCCTCCACATTTAGCACCAGCTCTTATCTCAATGATCCATACCCCAACTCTGAGCAGCAATAGCATCAGATCTCCGCCATCACACTATTAATCCGATTTATGGCCCTTGGCTTTTTGTGGGACTTGCTTCATGTTTTCAACACCCTCCCCCCCTCTCCCATCTTGCTTTTCTTCTTTCTTTTCTTAATCTGTCCTGTTCCCACAGGATGCCCAATGTGATACGCATTTTTGAACTGCTGAATGTAGTACTTTCTGTGACCACATATGGGCAGCGTGTATTGGGTTTGGTAGTTCAGAGGAGGATGAGAGAAGGTTGTGTTCTTGCTGATTTTACTCATATTTGGAAACTGAAGTGTTTCACTTTGTAAGTAGAGTGGATCCACTCCTGCAACAAATATTCTCTCTCACTGTCAATTGATTGTGCACCGAGTTTAAAGAACATCTTTTCATCTTTAGCCTCCTTCTTAGTTTTCTTGTTCAGTTTACCCTTCTGATCCAGAAATGATTATACTCTCTTCCTTCATCTCTGCCCTCTCTATTGCTTTAGATCTCCCCTTCATCATCTCTCTCTTTCTACTTCCTCCTTCATGTCTAAAGAACATCTGGGAAAAGATATGTTGTAGTCACAAAATTATAAAAAAAAAAAAAAACAAGTTCCCCTTACACTGTGACCAGTAAAAGCCATAAATGTATTGGTAATAAATATGTGCTATTTATAGACACATATAAATAAAAAGGCATTTTTCGTTGGAAAGAGCAGGAGCTTCTTAAGGAGATAGGTCCAATTTCAATTTGTCAAGTTGCAAAGTCTGTTTTTTTTTTTTGTAACAAAAAACGTGTAACAACCTTGTAACAACCTTGTACAATCAATCTGGTCACCAGATTGATTGATTGTTTCAAGATTGATTGCTTCAATCAATCTTGATTGGAACAATCAAGATGATTTCAGTCTTGATTGAAACAAGTAACACGGTTGTTACAACAAAGTGACATGGTTTGTAATGTATAAAATGACAACATGTCTGGAAAATACATAGCATCGCGCCTTAAAGGCCAGATTGTTTCACAATTGTAGAGGGCACAAATCTCATCTCTGTAGGCCGACTCGTGTCTTCCTACACGTCTTGCAAAGTTGGGAGAGACATACTCTGAATTATTTGTAACTGGGATATAGTGAGAACTGGTTCTGCAAAGTTTTGACTCAAGGCATTCAATAAAAATGCATGTGCACAGCATTCAAAGTTTTAGTTTAAAAGGTTTTCTAAAGCCATGTCACTTTCTCTCCCCTTCAATTATGCCACACTTTGTATTTTTCTATCAAATTAAATTAAAATAAAATACATGTAAGTTTCTAGTTGTTACATAGAAAAATGTAAAAAATAACTTCAGGGGTTTTAAATACTTTTGGAAGGTTCTGTAAATCCTCTCCTGCTGATTCTTGTTCTTTTTTGTCTCAGAAAACATTTTGATTCCTCCTGCTACATTCAAAGACTCAAGTCATAATCATCCCAGCCTTTGATCACACAGAGCCTCCCTTCACTAGCGCAGGCCTAATTTAGCAGCCATAAAACCTTGATGATCTAACTAGAAACACCTTCACCTTGGCTGCATCCTGACATGAATCTGACAGCGTGTCAGCGTGATCAAACCCGTCTGAAACACAAGAGCCGAACGTGGATTTGTACTACTCACATGTGTTTGTGAAATGTGTGTATTTTCTGAGGAGGACGGTTTCTTCTAGTGTGCTGTGATAAAGCTGTCCACGAAGGGTCTTGGTTGATGAGCTGTGACATTATAATGTCTTGACTTTTTAAATTGTCAGTGTCTGCTCTCATCAATTGCCTCTTTGTGCCTTTTATAGGTGGTTATAATGGCTCTACTAAAGAGGTATTAGCAACATCTGTTTTCTTTTCCCTATTTACACACATGGAGATTACTCCTCGTCACCTCTGTCTTCTGCTGCTGCTCTGCATAACTGAGCTGTTTGTTTTACACATCATCAGTCAGCCAGTCCTTTTAGTCATTGTAGCTATATTTTATGTGCCAGCACATGGGAGCTACAATTAACCTATCTTATGTAATTTTATTAAGGAGTGTGGGCAGGATTTAAGCTCTTCTGACAAAGTCCTCTTGAGCATTACCAGTTTCAATGCAGCAGTCCTGGGGTTAAAGTCACACTATTACTAAGCGTTTACCCCAAACTCCCTTCTTACCATGCCGTCTTCTAAAAGGTTGCCATGCCTTTGTCAAAACACAGCTGGGATTCTCCAAGCGATTGGCCCCCAGTTTTCTATTTGACCAGCAGGAGGCAGGACACGGTCCTTCTGGCTTTATTTCATATCATCTCACTGGAGGGGATGTTTTTGTCATTCTGGTCACTTCATCTGACTTCTCCAGCATCTGGTGTCTAGTCCGTTTTTGAATTTGCCTCCGGGAGGAAAGACTGTTGGGCTGATGTGGACTCAGTGAATTGCTGTATTAAATTGCAGCTGGGTTAGAGTTTTTCCTCACTCATATTTATCATTCTCAGCTTTTAAAGAAAAGACACATGGAGGAAAAATATTTCTCCGTAGTTTTTATTGTTTTATGTATTGTAAATTATGTTTCAGACGCTAATGTAACATTTAAACAGGTTACATAGTTTTGGTTGCAAAATAGATCTCATGTGTCTCAATGTCTTTGATATAAAAGATGTGCGTTGCCTTGTTTTCTAAAATTCTTAAAGAGCCTTAAAATTAAGGTGTTTCTTGATATTCTGCATACAAGACAGATTGTCCTGTTACTGGCTGTGTATTGATAATTCAGTGATACTTGAACTGCAATGTGGTTCAGGTTTTTTTTTTTTTTTGCAGACTTTACAGAGTTGTGAGTACCAGCTTTATTTATAAATACAGAGGAATATACAGGGCATCAATGATTACCAAAGAACCAAAAGTCATCTGCATATGACACCTGTATATTACTATTATACTTGATTTTGAAACTTATTATGTTACTATTAAGATTTATAATGAAAATTTTTAAATGTAAAAAATGCAATTTTATTCAGCAACACGATTTTTTACATTATTATGAGCTTTTAATTTTTGAATGTGTAACATTACAAACAGTGATCCATAAATAATGCCGTATTACTGCAATAATCATATATCTCTTAGATCCTTCGGCGATAATGCAAAATAAAAACAGCCAACTTTATTTTCAACCATGAGTTTCCCACCTAAAGTGGAACAGAAAGCTCTTTTTTTCTCCAAAGTTTATCGTCTTTAACAGTACTGGCTTTGGTAGCCACCTACGATTTGTAGGTACTAAAGCTTAAAGCACAACTACAATAAGAAAAGGTTTATAAATACCATAACTAACCAAACGTTTGCTCAAATAAAACAAAGGTGACTATAGAAGTTAATTTTTTATGCGACCACAAAAAACACACATTTATAGACTCATTTGGATACAGCAGAGCACCAGAACCATTACTGCAGGGAATCATAAAAGATACTTGGTATAAATTGAGAAACACTTTTATTTTCCAGTGATATGAGTCTCTTGAATCATTGTGAGTGTACCTGGGCATGCTGCTCTCACAGAGGGAATGTGAATGTGTCGGTACGTGGAGCACATCGAGTCATTTGCTGTGCGGCTGCATCTCAGAGGAAAATGACTTTGACACTGTTGGCCCTTTGCTTTATAAATTAGGTCCCTGGGTGGACATCCAGCTTTACACCCCAAATTCATTATGAGTTAACCACGAGCCATTTGAGAAGGGGAGAGCTATACAACCACATATTACCAGGTCATTATCAGAGGCATTAGGAGGCACAAGCACCTCTATACCTATTAAAATTGAACACTGTTACATTGCTACCTTACCAAAGATCATATTCCTGTCATATGATTGGGTTGATGTATACAGATAGTGTAGCTTTAATTGCCTTTTGGTCCAGGGGTCTTGCTAGAGATGAGAGACATCTTTTAATTGGGGAAAAAAACATCAACTTGGAGCTCAGGGGACAGAGGAGGTTAGTGGAGAAGTTGCATTGAGTAATGATTTCCTGTGGGCTGCAGAGATAAAGAGGGTAGGCTTAGTTGGGTAGTGGTCAGAAAAAGAGGAAAGGAGAAGGTCAGAGGGATCAGAGGACAACAACTAGGTTCAAACCCATTCATGTAGACTGCTTGCTCAGAGAGAAAGAAAGATCGCAGAATAGCAGAGCTCAGTCCGATTCCTTTCCTGTGCTTCCTCTTTCTGTTGAAGTTATGATTCTCACTAATGAACTACTGAAGAAAAGTTTAACTGCAACTGATGATAACCAAAGAAGCTGTCTATTTTTTTATTAAAGAGATTCAGGATACTCAGGTTGCACATGAAGGTAACTTTATTTCTGTGGCAAGTTAATATTCAATGCTTTATAACGAAGCTGTTTAGAAACAAATTTGTTACGGTATGTTTGGTAGTGTTGAGGAAAAATGATTATTTTAGTGTTTCATATAGTTAATCCTATAACATGTCTAAAAGGTATATTGAACATTCTCATTTGGAACAAGTTTGTGTTAATGATTTAAGGGAAACCTCCCTGAACCTCCTGTTATCAGACAGGAACAGGAGGCCATAAAACTGGCATTCCTCAAGGCAGTATAACTTCAGCCTGGGGAGAGAAGTTTGTTGGATTCACGGAAGATTAAAGTTTTTCAGAAATAACATCTGGGATGGTGTAAAACTGAATGAAACATAGAATGTTTAGATTACTAACATTTAATTTTTAAGTACTATAGCATGTTTTTAATGAAATAGTATTATTTAGTATTAGAATCACGAAGCTAGTAAATGATGAATGTATTTGAGAATTGTAATAGCTTTGACAATATCGGAATTAATTAGAAAATGTGTGAATGAAAATGTTTAGTTTAAATATTAGAAAATTGCTCAGGATTTATGCTAAAATGGGATTTTGGAGAATGAGTGTGTTAATTTGCATGTCTAAGATTGAATATTATGTTTCATAGATTACAAAAGAGAATTGTATCTCATTTTGTTCTGTTGATTTTATTATATGTGTTATTTTTGGTTTGAGACAGGACTTAATCTTTGAAGGTGCTGGGAGCAGAACAGCAAACTTTGGTTTGTAAAGATAACCTCNTTTAAGTTTGTTCCGGAGAAGCTTGGCAAGGAGAGATAGCGGGAGAAACCTCAGATTTACAACTATTTGGGAAGTACTTTATTTATGTGTTTTTCCTTGCTCAGAGGAATTTAGAAGAGCAAGAGGTCGGGACAAGCTCTCTGCTCTTTTGTAAACAAAAGAAGCAGATGGTCGTTGATCTTTGCGGGGACGTTCTAAGTTTTTCTGAGTGTCCAAGGTATCTTCCAGTTGGTCCAGCAGAGATACGCCTTATTTGAATATATTAAAAAGGAGAAACACGCCTATAGTATAAAAGTTCTTGCTCAGGAGAAACAATTCAGAGAACTGATATATTTTTGCCTTTTTTAGTACCAGCGTCTTTGTCTTTTATTTTTCTATCTGTTGTGTCTCAGGTAATGAATGTATGTCTCTGTCTTTCTGCAGTGTTGTTGTTAATTCACATGCTGTTTCCTCCTTGTATTAATCACTAATTCTGTGACGTCATCACGCATTGTTGTACTTCATTATGGCCACACGTGACCCGTCGAGAGGACCTGGATTCTAAGGAAGAGAGAGAGCCAAACTTTTTCCTAAAGTTAACTTATTTTAATATTTTCTTCCTTAACAGTAGCTAGGACGAGGTAGACGCTCAAGCAGACAAATTCTTCACAACGTTTATTTATCACTCACTCAGCAGTCAGTACACCAAGTATTCCTGTCCTCCATCTTATATCTCTTCTTCTCCTATCCCTCTACATCCTGTTCTCGTACACCACCTAGTGGTAGACACAACAAAATTGAACAGGAACATCTGGATAATATAATGATATTCACCAGATTAGATCCCAGTTCTACATAATTTGTGCTTCTTGCTGTTGAATCCAGCATCAAATTTAACATTGTTCTTCTTACAAAAAAAAAAGCAATAAAAGGATGAAGCTCAGAGAAGGTTTAAACACTTCATTGTTCCACACTATATCGGCAAAGCACCTTGTTCTCACGCTGTTCTACTTTTTTGTGAATCCTGGAGTTTTTCTAAAGCTGAAATTAGTTTCTTAATTTTTATTTATTTATTTATTTTTTGCTTTATTGAGCAGCATAAGCAGACAAGGTTTGCTTTCCAGAGCAAGACCTGCTAACACAACAAATTCTTTCAGTGGGGCCGATATGGTTGTGTTTATTTATTTATTTTTACATTTGAAAATCTGACAGGCAGAAAAAGTTTGAACATTATATAAAAACAATATTGATGTAATACGCATGTCGGTAACATGAAATATGCTGCAAAGAATCTCCTGTGAATTCTTTGTTCTTGGGTTCTTCATTGTACACCCCGTTCCTTCAGTCACTTTCCCTGATAATTTCTCCTCCTCTTCTTGCACGCCTCCCCACACTGCCTTTGTCATGCCCATTAGTCCGCAGCATACAATCGATACCCTGAGGCCCACAGCTGCCACTAGAAAAGCAATGTAGGAAATGAGAAAGGGAGATAATGAAAGTGTAAGGAGAAGAAAGAGAAGACTTGTAGTGGTGCTCCTTATTGTAGTTGCTGTTTGTGAAAGTCCTTCGTCTTTGTCTTCTCTCCCTCTGCCACTTCTGCTCATTGATTTAAACTTTTGGATAAAAGTTTGTGCTAAAAGCTAAAACTTCTAGGTTGTCAGATAGGTTATTGAGTCACAGGTAACAAACACCTTTTATCTGTCTGGGTTTCATTGGCTTAGTACATCGATTCAAAACTGTTACCTTTCAAAGCAAAAGCATACTGACAAATGGGACTCAGCAACGGTGCAGCACTCGTAGATTTATAGTCGCAAACTCTGCTTAGTGTCAACAGGGGTCTAAGGGGGAGGCGGGCTGGTGCTGGAGGTGTAAATTAGACTATAGATCAGGGAAACTGGCAGTCACTGATGCTGCTCCGCTGATGAATGGATAACAGCACCTCTGTTCCAAAGAGCCGCCAGCATACGGCAGATAAACTGGGGTGCCCATATGGAGGGCCAGCAGCAGACAGACAGGTGTGCACACATTTGGACTCAAATCACGTGCATAATTTAATTTCCATGCCAAAAAAGTGCAGGAGACACTCAAAGGGAATGCAAAACTACTGCGGAGTTTAAACCCTTTTTGCACAAGAAAATATTTCTGACTTGAATCCACTTTTTACTGAGAGAGAAATGCTTCAAGTAACACTTCTTAACATTGAAAAAAAAAAAAAAAAAAAAAGAAAACGTTGCTTTTTTTCAAAAAGCAAACGCTAAATAGCAAAATGTGTTTAACAGTATCAGTACATTTTGAGAGCGAGAGAGATCTAATATCTTTATGCACCATTAGCAGCAATTTAAAAAAGGATCATTTATGTGTGTATTGAATCTCAAATACCTAAAATGGCATTAAACAGCTAACCCACAAGCTTGCCTCTTGTTTTCTGTGCAGAACAGTTGAAAAAAATCGCAGAAAGGCTAATGTTCCCATGGGTTTCAATCCCATGAGAACATTTAAGGAAACCTTTAAGGACATCTTTTTCTGTCCATCCTCCAGTTGTGTGATTCATTTTGCCATTTTGGTGAGGCTGTTGTTATTTATAGCAATGTTCTTGCCCAAATGTTGCCTCTAATTTAAAGTTTCCAGCAGTATGTTGCTCCACACTCTCTGAAGACATGGTGCGAAGAAAATCCAGGCAGAGTTCCCCTCCTTAAATCACCAGGAAGCCGGAGTGACAACAGGGAAGGGGGCGTGAGAGAGTGGATCAGAGTGGGTGTTAGACAGATTTGAGATTACTGTTTTTACCTCCTCCTCATTTGATCCATCCCTCTCTAAATCTCCACTAAGCTATAACCATGACTCACCCAGTCTCTTAGGAAACTGAAAAGGAAAGCTTGGAAAGACAAACGAAGCAGCAGCCATGTTCTAACATTAAGCAGACACATCAATCTAACAGACACACTCATTATATTGGCCTAAGTCATATATACCTCCTCGAATAAGAAAAATCTGAAATAAATTGGATTCTTTTTTTTTTTTTTTAACCAACAAGAGAGAAGCATTTCCCGTCATGCAGTCCTGATTTTGCTCTACAATAATAAAGGCTTTTCAATGACCCACAGCACACGACTCTAATATGTAACGTCACTTCTTTTGATGATTGATGATATTTATCGAAGAGCAGTGACAGGAACAGATGCAGACAATGAATAATGCAAACACACAGGAGCACAATGTAATAATAATATTGCTCAAACATGCTTGCACCCAAAAATGAATTAATTCTAAAAAATTTTTTGTTAGAATGAAATTGACAATAGAGAAGCAAGTGAGCAAGACTTCAGATAGAGATGAATAATTTGAGTCAGTGTAATGGCTTGCATAAATGATGAACACAATGTAGTAAATTATTTACTCCACAAAGTTTCTACTTTTGTCCTTATTTGTGACTTATACATTTATTTTTGGCATTTGCTTAAATAACAAGCTAATATTTCAGGACTTTTTAGTTGTGTTGGGAATATTGTTTATTCTTTCTTTTTTTCATCTACTGTAACTCAAAGGATACTGGAGTTCTCTTTTCACTCTTTTTACATATTAAATCATTACAGCACTCATGCACATGCTCACTGTATAATGAGTACAGTGAGCATGTGCATGGTGATTAACTATTCAAATTCTCCGGCTTATTGAACTGTCTGCAGAAGCTAACTGAATCCATCCTGTGCAGTGTATTAAAGTGTCTGAGAAACGACCTATCATGTTGTCCTGGCTGTAAATTGTTTTAAAAAGAGCATATCCTGATTAAGCAGTCAAGAGCTGTTCTATGGAGATAATGTGGTGGCTTTGAGGGGATTTTCACAAGTAGGTGTTGTTGTTCCCCCCTGGCACAGTGGCAGGGATTTTCACTGAAAATGTCTGACTGCGTTGCCAGTGCAGCCATTGGCATAGTGCTGTACACATCGTCTGCAGGCTAATATCACGGCTTCAGCTGTTGAAAGTGGGACTGAAGGATTTGATGGCTCACTCAGTAATTTCAGGGGACATGACAAGTTATCAGCCAGATTGATTTCAAATGCTGCGTGACTAATTGAAGAGGGGGTTTTTCCAAACACACATAGTCCGTGTTTGTCCTTTCATCTTCTTCTGCCAACAGACAGAATATTATTATTTCAGAACCATGTGAGCTGACGGTTTCCTGTTTTCTTTTTGTGTGTGTAAATTAACAAATTCAGCTTTTGGAGTGGCTATAAATCTTTTTTCAGTGCATCTTATTGAAGTTTGATGGCGACTGGAATCTTTGAGTCAAAAGTCTACAAACACTCATAATCAGCATCAATACAATAATCTAGGTGTTTTTATGATTCATTTCAATATTATGCAATGCACTAATTTAATGATTTTTAAACAGCAAAACAAAAATAGGCTCACAATATTATGCTTAGTGTGGAACTTTACTTTACACTTGTGCATTTAGTAGAATCTGCATTTGCTTGTTCTTCATAATTGCATACGTTTCTGATCTCACATATCAACATTACTGTACAGTTCTTATGCCATCTTTATTATTATTGCTGATTTTGTGTGTACCTGTCTGCTTTCATTTTCCTTGGCACTTTGCTGCTGATACTCTTATTTTCCCATTGAGGGACAAATAAAAGCTTTTTCATTTCCATTCCAAATGCTCTCCATATAGCTGAACACATTCATAACCCCTTTAGATCAATGGGAGCTATTAGCCTCCATCAGCTTCAGGGGTCAGTTTCTGGTCTGGCAGTTAATTTACTGACTAATATGATCATTTTCAATGCTTTATGAAAAGAGCTGTTAATACTCTTGAATGAGGCAGTTGCAAATTAAAGTACTGTTGATCTGCTTCAAGCTGGTGACACATTTACACAATAATGGCCTTCAAAAGACCCCAGATTGAGTTAATTATGTTCAGCGCAAGAAGTAGTCACTATTTGTCACTAAGTCCGAAGAATCTTCAATGCGTGACGCTCCTCATTACAGCGAAATCTCCCTCGTGTCATACATGGAAGCTGTTCTCAGGGAACATGTTCGGTAGAAACTGGCTGAATGTCTGATCTTACTGCTGGCAAAAAGAGCAAATAAATTAAGGGAGAGTTGAGATAAAGGGTGGGACGACAATAAAAGAGGTCATATTAATTTTGTAAGCTCTGAAAGCAAATATGCATTTGCAGGTTCACCAAAAAGCTTTGCACATATCAGTTTAATTATTATGTATGGGGATCAAAGAGTGTGGTGGTTTAGCATACTGAATGTGTTTGTGTCTAAGTAGTTATGTAGGCAGCAGGCTGGAAACTTTAATTAAAATCTGATTTGAATGCTGGGTGTACTATTTTTTTATTTATTTATGCACAACATTCTTCTTTAAATTTTGCGTCCAAGAAGCCAACTTGTTTTTATATTTTAACCCGTAAGGAGTTTACAAAACACGCTTTTCTTTGGAAAGTTTTGACATTTTCAGATATAAATTAGCATATTTTAATAAGAAACATTTTAATGTATTTATTTATAAGGCCACCTTAGATCTAAGAGTCATGCAAGTATAAAATATTTAAGCTTATTTTAAATAACTAACCAATGTTGGCTCGACACATAACAGACAAGCTGAACAGAGATCCTTGGATGCATTGTTTTTGCCACCTTGTCACAAAGACAGTGTTAAAACACATAATTTTCAAATGATACTTATCTGCTGCAGATACATTTTTAGGCATGACTCATCTTCTATTGTTCACTAGTTTCTCCCTGTTTTCAACCACATGCTGCACACTCTAGAGTGAAATTGAAAGAAAAAGCAGCAAATCCTCTACAAAAATCTCTGAAAGGCCTACAGAAGCACTTATCGAAGCCATTTAAAATGTCACAAGAAAGGTTGGGTTCCTTGAGAGCAAAGCACAAAGAAATTAGGAGTCATTTAAACTTCTGAATCATACTGAATACTTGAAATTCTCTGTAGATTTCAGAATTTTCAGACATTCACATCAACTTGCAAATGAATGATTTTTTCCCCCGAGTTTGATAACTAAGTTTGAGTCAGAGGTTATTTCAGAAAATCTGTGTAACTTTGTTATTCTCAGTAATCACCTCTCTGACCTGATCTGTTTTAAATGGACCCACTGGCTAAGGATTCACACTCCACCTTCTGCTCAGCATCACATCCCAGCTCCTCTTCTGTATCTGAGAAAGACATGTTAATTTTCTTTTTTATACTATATACTTTGCCAGGCTTTACCTTAGTGAAGGTAAAGCCTGGCAACATTTCTTCCCACCTGGTTGTTCAGCTGAGTCGAACTGTTCACACCTGAAAGACAAGAGCGAATTTCTTTCATCTTGTAAAAATAAAACATCTTATCTCTTTCGTGTCTCTTGTTCCAAATTTTCACCTCAGTCGACTTTAGATAATATTTAACTTTGGCTTTCATGTTATGAGTACCTGCAACCCTCCAAGCCTGAAAAGACAATGACTAGATGTATGGATGTGATCGGAGCATTTTTACATGAAATTTGCAAACAAAAAAGTATTCTATTGCAGTTGCATAATTTTGTGCTTCATATTTTGAGAAAGCAATCCTTTATTTGGCTGCAATAAAAAAGAGGTCCCCTGTTAAAACATCTAATAGAGCTTTCACCAAAATCAGTGGCAGCCAAATTAACGGTACTCCTGACAAAGTCTTTCGAAGAAGAGAAGAAAGGAGCATGACATTTTATATGCTCTTTAAAGTTGTTCAGTGAGTGCAAAGTCATTAATCTTTGACTTTCTTCAGGGTGATAATATAACATGACACAAAGGCCCATTACCTTTAGCCACAGGCCGCCATGCTGGATAAGAACCCATATTTCCTTGCCACTACATGCAGTGATCAGGGCATAAAAAGGAATATCTAAAGCTCACTGTGGGAGAACAACAGCAAAGACTGACATATTGGTGGTCATGGTGTCTCCATAACAACCATCAGAAATTATTTACAGCTGGTTATTTGGCCGTTTCTGCCCTAGAATTGTAAATGAAACACGTAGAGTTTGCTAATCTCTGAGACTTTAACCAAGAAAGTTGTGACTGGAGGAAGAGTGGTCAACCTAACAGGAAATACCTGTGCTGCAACATGAAAATCACAAAAACATTACACTGATTGTGTTTTTACAATGCAGTGTTCTGTGGGAAGGATTTCCATATTTATGTTGATGTTACTTTGACATAAATTCTTAACCTATACAATGTTGGAACTTAAATATCTCCTCCACCAGAATAGTATTTATTAAAACAACAACAACAACAACAACAACAATTTTATTATCTAGAACAGAAATCTGCATCAACCTTTGATGTCTCCCAGATTAAAGAGATAATGGATTTACTATCCAGTGTAACGTTCTGCTTTGGGAGCAATAGTCAGCATTTGCAATCTTTTTGAGCATTTGAAACCATTTTTATTTTCTCCAAGACAAAAAGGCAAAATAGGAAACACAGGGGAATAAAATTTAATTAATAGTTATCTTTTAGTTTTTGTGAACCTAGTTAAGAAGGTAACACACGCAGGCCTGCAACAAGCACCTTAGCAACAATATTCAGATCAAATCCACTTCTATATCCTTTCTCCTCTCTTTGCTCTGTAAGCATTTCGCATACACAGACCCTCGACATGCTCAGCCAAGCATTTACACTTCACTTTACATGCAACGCATGCAACACACACTGGCACACGCACACACACTGCGTTCTGACCTGTCATCTCTCTGACTATCTGTCTGCAGCACTTCATCCCTGAAAACACCTGTCAAGTCCATCTCAGCTCACCGTCTCACTCACACACACACACACGCAGCCAAAGCAACAGAGTTCCTTAAATGCAGCTGGACACACTTGACTCCAGGCTTCAATGGTGGTAGGAGGCTGGGATTCAGTGAGCTAAGAGACCTTTCTCCAATTATCCCAGAGGATGCTGAGAGTAGTGAGTGTGTGCGTGTGTGTGTGTGACTGTAACTGTGTGAATGCTCATGGATGACTTTCTGCCTCTCACCCAGAGATCATTAGAGAGCCACTCAGCTGTAACAGATCCCCGCAGAGAAGGACTGAAGCAGAGAGGAGAGAAAAGCCACAGGTAAAAACCTGGAACAGGATTTTCTTCTGTAAAGAAAGATAAATAAATCAGTTTGTTTTAGTTTATTTTGTCTAAAGACAAAAAAAACTTAAATAATAATAATAAAAGAAAACCCTGCTGGGTTGGATAGTAATAATCAATTGTTTGTTCAAATATTTTGACTCAGTTTGCTGGACTGAAGAAGATCGCTATTTTAGACCTACAATCACTTAATCCGACTCATTGAACCACTTCCTCTGGATGAAGTTGTCTTTTCTTTGATAACACCCTAGCTGCCTGATTTCCAACTTAATTTCGTCTTTTTACCTTGTTTTACTGCAGTAAAAATGCTGACTAGATCTTCAAAGTTACAGTGCAAAATGAGACAGCTGGTTTACTACAAGGGAGCTTGCCATGAATGCTCAGGTTACTCAGCATGGCCACAGATGATGGTGGATAAACAGTTTTCCTGAAACTGTAAGTTGTTTCTACACCATTAAAGCATGTGCTTAAGTACATTACGCACATGCTTAATTGACAGCACCAAGACCTTCCTCCTGGTTCTGATTGGTCGTTTTTGGCCAGAGCATTTCTTTACACTACAATAGTAGCTCGGGCTAGAGGTGAAAGAGATCATTCTTTCCACAGATTATCTGTCCCATATTATGCTGTCATGACATGGTGGCAGTTTGAACAAATTTGTAAAAAAAAAACTTATTTTCATAAAAATGACACTAAACTTCCTCTTTCTGCTGCATATCCCAGTTTGATGCTTCATGGTGATACAATGGACTGATATCTGAGCAAGTTGTTGCCATGGATATGAGCATTTTGGTTTGTTTCTGGTTGATTTGGTCCCAGCTACTGCTGCTTAAGATAACTGAAGACTTATTTAAGAAGGAAGCTACAGTCTTGTGTAATTCACCTGATCTTGAATAAAAGAGAATACCAGGAAACTCTCAGCTCCTCCCACTGGCAGGAAAACTCTAACCAGAGTTTTCCTGCCAGTGGCTGACCTGTTGCTATCAACTGTATATTTGGTTTAACTTTGATTGTACTAGATGTAAAAGGAATTGCATCACTCAATTAGCCTTTGATTGTTTTTCTGCAAGTACCTTTCCCAAGAAAGCTGATTGTAGGTCAGAAACAATGAAATTCATACTTGTGATTTGTGTCAACATATTGTGTCTTAATATTTGAAAGTATCTCCCACATGTTCAGCTTCAAAGTAACCAGATCAGAGCTTTGTGCAGCCTCTGATAAGTCTGACAACCAGAAAAGCCCAGGGGGTTGCTGTATTTACTCTGCCTCTGCACTGCTTTGTTTCATTTGAATGAAGTGTTGAGACAAATGTTTGTCAAAAAAAAAAAAATCAGATCAGATATTTTGTTAGCTAAACAATAAATCCTCTCAATAACAGTGAAATGTGTTTTTTTTTTCTGTTTTACTAGAATATTGTTGACAAACTGATCACAAAAGAAGGAAACTGTTCTAAAATCTGGACTATGACCAGAACGCATACAGGTGTGTCCTGCAAATCTGATGTGATAAAACTGATACTTGGAAATGTCTGAAGAGTGTTGTATGGAAACCATGCTTCTGATCTGCTCTACTGTGTTTGTTTGCAAAGTAGGCACGTGTCAAAAGGAAAAGGAAGATTACATCTACCAAACACAAAAACTAAATTCTTGCTATATGTTACTACTTACCAGAAACAAACAGATTCACATTTTTATTCTGAGACTAATGCAAGTTTACTTGTTGTGTGTAAATAAGCAATACATTGATGCAATTTACAGATTCTCCCTCCTGTTAACCAGTTAAATTTATTTTATGCCTCATTAAAAAAAACTTTAACATGCAGATCTTGCATTAGAAATCCTGATCCAAAACCTGGTCTCCTTAGTGTGAAAATAAGGCTCATAACAAAGGAATACTTCACTTTGTAGGTCAAAATTAGTCACCATCTCTCTGTATGGAAAAGGTCAAATAAATCCCACTCACTGTTGTGACTGGAGCAAGAGACCTGCTGTGAGGTGAGAATTTCAACTACCTCAGTGATCGTTAGCCTATTAGAAATTCAGCAAATTTATTATAATAATAACAGAAAATGACATACGCCCGACACAAAAATGCTGATTTATTAACAGAAAAGAAAAGCCAGAGATATATTCAATAAAATATTACACACATTTAAGATTAGAATAAATCGGATCACTAAAAAACAATTTCAATGCAGAAATGTGAACTCAGTGAAACATGTTTAATACGTGCTTAAAAGTTATTTCTAAAAAAGGAACTTGTTTTTGTGTTTTGTTCTTTGCACATTTTTTGTTCTCTTAGATTATTGTTATTCAGTTACCTCTTGAGTTGTAGTTTTCCTAAGTTAGTTCTTCTCCAGTGTTTGATATTTACCTTTTTCTCAGTCTTACAGTTTTCCTCCTTCCAGAGGAAGGAAGAAACCTGCATTTTGCCTCAGCTGTTCTTCATTTTCTTCTGACTAGTTTGCCTGATTCCTCAGCCATTTTCCATCCCTTCCTCTGTATTTAAGGTCCTGGGTTTTTATTGTGTGTTGCTGGACCCTTCTATTACAATGCCTGCCTACCTTTGCATTCTTTCTCCAAGTTCTCATTTTCATTAAAATACTTTTTGTTTGTCTCAACACTTTGGTCCTTGCAAACAAAATACATATCAGTTAAAACTGCTCTTACAAATGAGAATCATTGGAATGAATATTCTAATTTATTAAATGCCAAAAGAAAAACAAAAGAGAAACACCTTAAATAAAGGTTTTGAACTCAAGTTAAAAAGTCTAAAACCCAAGCCTACAGACAAAGATGTTAGTAGTTTGCAGACTGTATGGCTACTTTCACACTGCAGCCTGAAATGATCCAAATCTGATTTATTTCTTCCTTAATGCAATCTGTATTTGATCTTTTCATGACACTCTGAACAACACACATCAGATTTTTTCTGAATGCTGTTCTCCCATTAACCACCAGTGACAAATACACCAATGTATATATATATTTCATTTTGTTCAAGGTGAAACCACTTAAGTGACATTGGTTAGTAATAGTTCTTCTTTCCTAGCATAACCTAGTGACTTGGTGTTATTCCCTCAAGCCTAAGTGTCCCAAGTTGTATTATCTTCTTTAATTCATCATTGCCAACAGTATCTTGACGTAAATTAACATTTCTGAAATTTCTATTTCCTTAAGAATGAGATAGAATTTCATTCTTGGCTTCAGGTTTTTGTAATTTACTGCCATGTTTTCAATTCCACATTTAGCACAGCCAGTGTCATCTCTAAAGACTAATTTGTAACTGCATGAACATTTATTGCTGTTTAAGTATTTTTAACAGTAGTAGGAAAACATAGGCATGAATGATTCCCACTTAACTGCAAATGTGTAGCTAAAAGATTAGGCCTGACTGACTCGAATATATAACCAGTAAATCAACTTAAGGTGTGGATCATGGTAGTGCTACAGGGAAGCATAGAAATAAAGTTTATTATTCATCTCAAAGTGAAACAAAAATGTCTTAGTCTTGTGAACTGTTCATAATATCCACTGAGGTGATTCAGTGTCCTCTAGAATCTTTTGATGAATATCCATTGATTAGAAACTCCTTTCTTATCTCAGTTTCTTGTAAAATCTGTTTAGTTATAAATAGTTTGCTTTGCTTTTATAGTCACTGAAGCACCAGAGGAGCAGTTTTACATTGATGTACAACAGAGTTACACAAATTATAACTAAATGTACAACAATGTCTATTGTGTTTCTATGTGGATAGGAGAGAACACGAAATAAAGTCACTACTTTATATTGCTTTGCTCATCTTTCATTTTCTTTCTCATATAAAAAAGAAAGTATCCTCCAAAGTTCTGTCAAGGTAGTTCAAGATTTACTTTTTTCCCTTGCTTGACACCAATAAACTGGGTCAAACTCATGACAGCTGGAAACTTCTCTTAGTATAACGAGGATCCAGAGGCTTTCCTATTGTTCCACCTGACATTACTGTGGCTGTGTTGTGGTTCAGGTTCATCCTGTCACGCTTAGCAGGGGCTAAGGATCGTTGAAGCAAACAGAGAGCTTATTTAAGCAGATGATGGTAGTATTATAAATGACAGGTACAAGGTTTTCTTAATGTTGGGACATCATGGGGCTCTCTTTGTGCACCCTGCCTGCTAAAACTACATTAGCGTCAATGTTTCACCTTGAGAACTTGTACACTGTCAAAGTGGTTTTTGCAGAAGAAGCTATTAGTGCAGTCGTTAATTAATGTCGCTCCCAGTTAATGAAGGAAGCTTTCAGCACAGCTTGGCCTGTCTCCAAATAGAGGCAAATAACTGTGCACGCACATAGAGCTGAACTCAAACTTTTGTCTTGTGCACATGCTTATTCAGGCTTTTTGGATTATTCCAGTCATTTAATTCAAACAGGGTTAGCTAAATTAAGGTATTTAGGCTTCATTATGGGATGATTGGCTTTGTGAGCATCGGGAGGTACCATGCATTGCTTGTCCTCTGCTTTGCTCTGTGCCATCCTGCACCTCAAATTTAATGCACTGCAAACACACCGGCTTATGCCCACATTGCATTGTATGGTTGTTTCCTGGTAGGAAACGCCTGGTTTTCGAGAATGCCGAGCTGACCGCAGGGTTCACAAAGCGACCTGGACTGTCCACATAATTGAAATATCTGAAGGCCATGCTGATGACCGGTCCAGGGTTTGCCCACCTCTCTGGTGCATTAAGCTATATTTAATTACCTGGTGCTCATGTCTCCCTCATTTCTCATGCTGCCCTGGGCAACTACATATATAGTGCACATAAAAGTTCACTCCTAGCTATCCTGGTGAAACTCCATCTGGGATATGGGATAAAAAAATAAATAAAAAATCAGGCGCTGAAAAAAATATGGCAGTAGGAGAATCCTGAACATCATATGTAAGCAAGTGTAGTACTATCTTAATTTACTGGACCTTAATGTTTTGAAGTTTCCAATCATGTAAGGAATTAACTTTTCTAATTTAATATGGAAGCATCAGACTGGGAACCTGTATCTGCAAACGTCTAGGACCGCTGACCAGTGTTGAGGACAAAAATACTGATCAGGAAATCCCTATTTTTTAAATTATTATTATTTATGTAAGGCTTTTGGTGGATTTGGTGTAAATCATAAAATTTCTTAGTTTTTTTTTCTTTTTTTCATTTGTGACATCTCATCTTTTATTCCAAAGTGATTCACAGTAGAATTCTTATTTTACCGTGATTTGCAACTTTTAAGCGTCAGCATGCAACCTTTGCCAAGAGAAAGGCAATGTACTGTAAGTCTTTTAAATAAAACAAAGTGTCAGGAAAGTTTAGGGAAAGTGCTCAAATTCCAGACGGCATCCGTAAATTGAGATTGGCCCTGTTTCCCGGGACTTTAAATTATTTAACTGATCTCTTTTCTTGGGATTGCTTATCTCAGCTTTAGGTTTAGATTGCTACTCTGGGCAGAGCCGTCTTCTGTCTTGGTTTCTAATGAAATAGGAAGGAAAAACAAGTGGTAACTTTAAAAGACAATTGAGTCATTTTTCAGTGTGTGCAAAAAGAGAATTGTAATAAACTACTTCAGCTCACCGCATCTCTTATTTTAGTCCCTTCACGGATTAATAAAATATAACACACTCCCACACATACTTACAGAGAAACTTTCCAACTCATTAAAGCTCTGAAGTTCTCAGGGTAAAGAAGACAAACCCTTTCGGGAATATTATTATTTAAAAGACAATTTACAAAGTCGCTAAAATTTTCAACAATTTGATCACATGTCGCAATCATTTCCAAACAAACTCATTGAGTTGGTATTGTCATGCTGCTTCTGGTATGTCCTGCAGGTTACTTAGCATGCTGCTATAGGCTGGCTGTGAGGGGAGGCTGCCACCGTGGAACGCTGTCTCAGCGTCTGGCTGCTATTAGAGTTCAGTGTTCCAGTGAGCGGCCACCGAGAATGGACACAGAATAATGTATGAAGAGCTACTTAGTCCCATGTAAAAGTGCTGCAGAGGAAGCTCATGTGGGAAAGTGAGTGGGTGATACTTTGTGTAATAAAAGCACAATACAAGATTTGTAGGATTAACAATAACGGGTCAATAATGAAATCACTCTTTGATGTGCATTTCAAATTTGTATTTTTTCCAAAAGTATCGACTGAGAAGTATGTCCATGTTCTGAACAGTGCATGCGCTCACTAATAAGGACTCCATTTGCATGAATTACTGCATCGGTGTGCTGTGGGATGAATGCGATCAGTATGTGGCATTGCTGAAGTGTTAAAGAAGCACAGGTTGCTTTTTAATGTGGTTACTTCAGTTTATGCATTTCTGAGCCTCTTGTCACTTCTTTTCGTCCATGTAAGACCTCATGTTTTCTGAAAGGATCCAGTGTTATTTGTCAACCAAGTAAAGGCCATTAAAACTTTTTTTTTGGTACTAAAAGAAGTTTTAATGGCCTCACTGTCGCTGGGTGGACAGGTGTCGCTGGGGTTCCTCAAATCAGCATCTCCATAAGGTGGGTTTGAGTGATGCTGCAATTTTCAGAAAAGCTGAAGTTGGGGTTTCATTGGCTGTAAGGCATAATTTTTAAACTTAACAGAAACACAGCTTAATGGACCTCGCCATCTGGGTAGCAAATATATACATGTTTTGCTTTGTAATAATGAGGGGGAAAAAGTTCCAATTTACTCAGATGGTCCTGCATTTCTATGCCTTCCTCTATTTTGAACCTAACTTTGTGTTTGTCTTTTTTTTATTTTTGTCTTGGTTTATAAAACTATAAAAGTTAGGTGCAAGTCTTGAATACTACTTTGCATACTAAGAAATATTTCTTCAATCACATGGTGGGCATGTCATATATTCATCCTCTGCGTCTCCCTCTCAGTGCATATGTAATCTTCTCATGTGCTTTCAAAGATTTGTAGATTTGTTCCATTATTAAAATGTCTGGGGTAATTAGGAATATAATTCACTATAATCAAGTCCCTGTGGATGTTTCATGTACCATGATAAACACTGCTGAGCAGAAAAATGCAATATTGTGGTTTATTCACAGGGGGAAACAAAGCCAGAGATTCAGTTTGATAGAACGCACACGCAGCCGGATTCATAAAGAAGAGTAAAACAATTTTTGTTGTTGATGAGGAGTTTGAGGCAATAAAAATCAATAGCTGGAATATTATGTGGAAATGAGCAGTATTGGAATTTAGATTGCATAGTGACAATTTTGCTTTGTTTGAGTAGAAGGTATTGAAGGATGGCTAAGCTCAATGTTTAAATAAGTTATATTAGTTAAATCTGTCTGAATAATGCAAACTTTACAATAGCTGTAATCAATAAATTAGAAAATGTGTTCCTATGAGACTCACTTGTCAAATTAGAAGTATCTTTCTGTATAAAAATTTGTTTGTTTTTTTTTAGTTTGACATAACTTTAAATGTTCATGTCAGCAGTAGGTAGAAAATAATTATAGGAATTATAAGAATTATAGGAATAAAAGCTTGTTTAATTTACCCATGTAATGGGTAAATTATTTTAAGTTGTTTAAAATAGTTCGAATTGTCCTTTTATTGCAGAAATATATTCTGGCACTGTAAGATAAGAAAAAAAATGGCTTTGTTTTCAGTGACTAAAAATCCAGTCTGAAGAAATTATTGTTTTGAACAAAAACACAGGTGTGTCATCTACTGGGAGTGTGTTGAAAGGAAACCCTAAGCAGAATTTGATTTGGGAGCCCACCGGCCAAACAGCACAGCTCTGCTTGATTGTTTGCAAATGATGCATTTAATGGAACATGTTGCAGAGTTAACTACTGAGCCCTAATGAATTACATGAATTGAAAATGCGAGAAACATGCCAAACAGCTTTAATAAACAAATGGCACTAGGGATAAAATGCCTCAGAAGGAAAAAGCTGGAAATTAACAGTGGAGGTTAGCTTATTTCTTAAACTTATTCATCTGCTCTTAGTCATGTCTGGGGTACATTGTTTCAATGCAAACTCAGTAGACCTGGGAAACACGGTAAACCTTATTTTTGTTATGCTTATACATGGAAAGAGTGTCAATTTTGTCAAAAAACCCATCAATGTAGTGTTTTCAATGTTTTATAACACTTCAAAAATATTTCAATCGACAGTATCTCTTTATTTCATCCACTGTCTGAAAATTAAGGTAATGCGATAGCAAAAATGTATCTAATTAGTTGAGGGTTTCCCTGGCCAGTTGAGAAGCAATAAGCTCTAAATGTTTTCGTCTCATAATATAAACAGACAAACTAACAGGAATAAATTTCATCATTAACATTTGCTCAATGGATGTATTGATTGTTGAAGTGATTCGCCTTTTTACTTCTGATTTATGAGCGCCGGGAAGGATGGAGACGTTCATTTCTCCCCAAGTGTGGGCAATGTTTTTCTTTTTTTTAATTCCACAATGGTTTTTATCCTCACCAAAGCAACCCTGCTGTGAAATCCATCTATTAGTTTCAGTATTTGAAGAACGACTTTGAGATTGGCTTTAAAGATCAGGAGGGAAAAGTGCATTGCTTTTAGAATTAGCTTCTAAATTGGTCAATTAGGCCCATCTTTTGGCTTCAGATAGCTCCGTGAAGATGGCTGGTGTTCATGATTATTTCATGCTCTCTTATTTGGACGCATGAATTATGCAAGAAATGTCATAAGTCCAAGAGGTGGTGCTGTGAAGCCTTTGTAAGTGTGGAGAGTGTGTGTTAGTTCACGCAGTGTGTTTCCCCACCTGCTGAGATGAGTGGAGGAGACGAGTGTGGGGACTGAAAATGTGTGCAGGAAGGAAGCCACTACTTAAACCGTGAGTTTCCAAGTCTTTGGAGTGGGTTTATAAGTTGCAGACACAAACACGTTCACGAAGGGCCATGCACGTGTGAGCAGAAGCAACAGACATGTGTGTGTGTGTGTTTAATTATGGAAGAGCTTCCCCTCTTTCTTCTTTTGTGTTCCAGGGATTACACAGCACTGTCTTGAAGCTAGAGCTGATTCGCTCTCACTTCCTAAAACATGCACACCTTTTTTTTTCCCCCTCACAGATTGCATGCTTATTATCTGCAGCTTTGTTGTGTTCTTTTAATACAACTTTCCCACTAAGGGTATGACTGGAAAATGTGTTTTGAAACATCTTATACTGTGAAATTATTCTCATTAAACTAACATATTTTGGAAAGCAATAATTTCCATGCATATCTGTGAAACTGTCACACGCCTTTCTGATGTTACTAGCAGAACATTCACTCACTCACTTTTGGAAATCAGCAAACAAATGTTAGTTTCAGGCTCTGTCCAACAACCGTTTGTAAGTCAACAAAATCTGTTTATTTTTCTGGAAAAAACAACAAGCTTTTATATGCATACCAAAAATTTGATATATATTCATGAGCACAAAAATACTCTGAAAATATTATTTTTATAACTGCATTTAAAATATGAACTGTAAGAACAACTATTATTATAACCAAGCTATCTCTCCTAAAATGATCTCATGGTGAACAAAAAAGATGAGATAACTTGATGATTTATGGGGGGGTTTTTTTTCCACCACTAGAAAAAAATCAACAGTTCTCTAAATTCTGCAAGGGACCAATATCTTTATCTACAGACATGGCTTTAATTAAAAATCTTAATTTAATGAGATTCCCAATTGATCGTTTGCATATTCAATATATTAGAACATGCAATCAGGTTTGTTTGTCAGACTGAAGGAAAGAAAATAAACCTTTTGAAAATAACTTGTAAGCAAGTGAGTGCTTTTCATTAAGCCCACATCTCTATATTAATTTTTTTTCTATCAGGCTGCAATTTCAGACTATTTCAGTCTTAAAATTTAAGACTGAATTGCACATACAACCTTCTTAGCTTGGATTTTCTATCACTTATGGTTAATGAAAACAACATTTAATGTTTTCATTAACTATAAATGGAAAATCATTATAATTAACATGAATAAAAGCTTTAATTGTGTTTCAATTAATAAATTGAGTTATAGAAAATAACATTTCAATAATGTTCTCATTCATAAAATATGACTGTATATATACATGCATATTTAAAACATGACTTCTGTCATTTCTCTTTTCTTTAGGGCAGCAAAGCTTATGGTAGCATGCACATGCATTATGCATACTTCCTTAGCAACATATTTACAAGTAATCAATCTTCTTACGAGACCCCAGGGTACTGTGATCTTTTGTTTGTTTAGGTTGCATAAAGCAACAGGAGCCAGGGGCCCATCTGGTCTGCAGAAACTGTAATGTTTTGGGTGATAATTTCCCTCTCTGATGGTTTTAAATGCCCACATGTTTGCTTCGAATCTGACAAGAGCCGCATTACATCCACAGTATTACAGCAGTACCAATCTGTCAAGAGTTGGAACCTTTTTTCCTCGAGACCGTTAAAATTATTATTATTATTAATTATTATTTATTTGAATTGTCACAAACAATTGATGTGATTTTGTCTCTAGATCATTGAAAATGACTGTGCTGAATTGTTTTCCCTGAATGAGGGGGAAAAAAAATCCCTCTTTCTTTTTCTTCCTGTGGAATCCCTGAACAACACCAGAACTACAGAAGAAAAAAACATGCAAGAAGAACCTAATTAATAGGCTGGATGAATTTCTTTTGGTGTTTTATGAACAGTGATTTAATGTTGCTGTTGAAGAAATTTATCGGCACATCGGCCACATTACCCACATTGAGGCAAAACTCCCAATTAGCCTTCAGGGATTCAAACTGCTTTGTGAATTTACTCACACAAACCTCAAAGGTTTTTCATTTCATGTTTGTCATTGGTGATATGATTACTCATAGCATTTCAGCTTTATAGTCAAATTTGCGTTGATTACAGTGAAATACAGTTAAGTTAACGTTAGAGTTCACAGTTGGATGTGTCTTGCTGCTTAGTTAGGGGAGATCTACTGGTAATCTCAAAAGTGTCACCCATGACCTCTTAGAAATAAAACCAGACATGAGTTTTCCCCCGATTGAAGCCTCTGCGTCTCTCACAGCAGCCATCTTTAAAAAGCAGTCTTGAATTTACAAACACAATTTATCCACTTAAATAGAAACATGCTGCTTTGTCTCAGTAGGGTCCGTAATAGGCGCTGGTGGTTTCATGGCACTAAAAGATCCTGCTAATCCCCTTTCTTCTCTTCAGTCGGATCTTTATCGATTGTTCACATCTCTCTTGAAATTAGAATCTAACCTGGGTCTCCTCTAGTGATCAATCTTCTTGTTCACAAGAGAACAGGACTGCTGTGGCTGGATAGATGCGGGGATTTAGAGTTTATAATATTGGGTGTGTTTACAATCCAGTGCTCTCAGACTCTAGGTGTGCCTGCTTGCACACTTATACATGATCAGCTTGATTAATGAGTTTGATTTGCTCTCTCTGATGGTAACTGAGACTGGAACATGATCAATTTATCCTTGGGAGCAGAGCTTTTTCTTTCTTTGTATGTTGGCTTTTTAAATTAGTCAAATTATGCACAAGGTGAAACTAGAAGAGACTGAAAGGTGTGGTTATATCAGGCCACTGATGTTTTGGAAATTCTTTACTTCATGTTTACATTGTAGTTTTTCGTCTGGATTAAACTTAAAATTAAGAAACTAGGCTGGAAATAAAACTTTTTTGTTCCCTCTGCCTGTTAAAATTCAGATGTTTTGGAGCCGTTTTTCTTTACCTCTTGGAAAACCACAAAAACAGTTTGATGTTGAATGTTGAATTATGATGAAAAAAGAGGAAGCAATCAGTGGTCAGGCTTCCACAGTTAGCAGGAGGTGTGTGTGTGTGTGTGTGTGTGTGTGTGTGTGTGTGTGTGTGTGTGTGTGTGTGTGTGTGTGTGTGTGTGTGTGTG